>CAEFZX010027872.1:0-95308 GCA_903066825.1 Alfaro cultratus | reverse complement strand
GACACCTGTTGTTTAAATAGTTTGCACACCCTCTGCAGTCGCACGGAAAAACATCTTGATTGTGATACAATAACGTTACATTTATGTGATACATAAAGGAACACTGTATGATGCAAATAAAACATTTTCTCTTTAAAGAAAAATCTACTTCACACTAACAAACATCTGAGGCCTTCACTGAACAGTCAAAGAGACTAATTACCAATTAGTTGACGTCTGAAGCACAGCTGGTTCCACTGGTTTTTATTTAGGTGTATCAAATCAACTATCTGGAATAACCTTAAGCCCACTGAAAATGTCTGTAGCATGAAACCAACCAATTCAAGTGGACTTTAATATTTCTGATGAGAGTAGGAGTCAAATATCTTGACTCCTTGAAATATACCAGAATTTTGATGATGCACACAAAAAGCACATGAATTGGTGCAACATCCAAAAGAAATAGATTCAAATAACGAAAGATCACAACAAATTCAAACTTGTTTTTAAGATTCACTGAAGTTGTATGTTGTACAGCCATCCCATTGAACTAACAGAAGTCTTAGCAAAAGTTCAAAATAATATGACTTCCATGTTAATGACGAGGGTATGCATACCTCTGACCTAGATTGAGCTCTTCCTCTATAAATGTAGACCACCATTACATAAAAACCCAAGGATTTCAAAGTAAAAAGGATAAAAAAATGTAAATAATATTTAAATAATCTGGCATTTTCATTCATGGAAGTTTTCAAAAAGCTGTGCAAAGAAAAAAATATACTTATTTTTTTCATTCTTGGAAGGATGAAGGAATAGATTTTTTCCTCTTCTGTTGCCCAGTCATATACAGCAGCTACCTCTTAAGCAAAGACCTACCAGTAGAAGGAACTTCTCAGACAGCAGACACAGCTGAGGGAATAGGTGTGTTGGTCAGATAATCTATTAACATTAAAAAGAACATGACGCCTTACTGGTAATGAGATTGGAAATATAATTTGTCTAGCAGTTTTTAATGGCCATGTCTGGACTGCTGTTGTAACCGCAGATACAGTAACCATAGATCCTGATGAGTCCATCTGGGGAATGGACAATAACATCTTCCTGGAAGCTGCATTGATCTGACATTGTAATTGCCTACTTTACATGACGATATCATACGGCTACTGTAATTTAAAGGCATCTCACATTAATAATAAATGTACAAGCCGGGGTTTTACCACATAGACAAGGGATACATTGACACAGGGAAGTACCTTGTAAGTAATGGGATATCTGCTGCAGGTGTTGTGAAAATACTGAATAAGTACTGGACCTATAAGATCTAGAAAAGTACAGTTCAGGATCCAGGAAAGTACACTGTAAAATCTGGAAATGCACCTTAAAAATGTAGGGAAATTTTCCTATAAATATTCAAGGAGTCCTGTAAGCTCTGCGAAGGTATGATTTGCGTTCTGAAAGACTGACCTTATCATGAAGGAAAGTACCTTGTATGATCCAGCAAGTATCTTATAAGACCTGTGAAAGTTACAAGTAAGTACTTGAAAGTACCATGTATGTTTCAGGAAGGTCATCCATATGAGGAAAGCCTCCTACCTGGAGGAATGTGCCTGAATGTTCTGAAAAGGTTCCCTGTAAATTCCATCTGAGTGTGTTTAAGATCAAGAAAAGGACCCTATAAGATCTAAGAAAGTACACAGAAAGTAGAAAGCAAACGTGCTAAACAAAAAGTTAGCTACATTATTTGCAAAAGTGCGCCCACCATTATTGAATCACAAGAAGGATGAAAATGTTGACTGAACCTTGAACTGAAGGGGGCCAAATATATTCTCTGCTCATAAACACATCAATATTTTCTCTGCTCATAAACACATATAAGAAGGTGTTTATTCAGTGAGTGCAGCAGGTCATCAGGCCCAAAACTTTTGACATTTTGAAGAAATTTTATGATGCAATTTGTGTGGAGACCGTTGTGTGCCTAGAAAATAAATACTCTACTTCTTCTGCAAATGATTTTCTACTTTTGTCCTCACATTTGCCTGAAATTGACTCAGAGAAAAAAGTGCAACTTTCTTTTTCTCAACAAAGAGTCCAATTAATTTAAAGCTGTCGGACCAAATATCAAAGTGTGAAAAAAAAGTACATACGTCATTAAGGGAACCCTTTTGTTCCATCTGTGAGGAAAAAGGATTAAGTTACACATAATAAAATTAGTGTAACAACATAAACCTTTTTTAGATGCCATTTCTTCATCCTTCAACATCTTTAAGGTGTAATGTGGCACTGCAAACTTGCTGCCAGCCATCGCTGCATGACCAGCAGACAGAAAAAAAAGCAATAGTTGGAATTGCGAAGAAAACCATCGATAGGGTCTCACTTTACTGAGCTGGGAAATTTGCAGAACTTCTGCAATCAATGCTCTGAATGTGGACTGTGTTATCAACCCCCTGAGACACTTAAGATAAAAGCTAAGCCACGGTTCAGGCTAGAGCACAGCACAAGTCCCTCTATTTCTGCTTTTCTGCCTCTGCTTCATGATTTAGGGGAGAACTGGGCTGTGGCTGATGGATATGTTCGATGAATGAAGGGTACTGAATCTTTTATAAGTGGATTTAAGGTGTATAACGTTTCTCTATCTAAGTCTAGGAGCTACTAAAAGTTATTAAACTTTCTCTTCTAATATGGCCTTTCCTTTCAGTGCGACATCTAAAAATGGGAATGTCCCATGCTTTAATCATTGCTGTAAGTCTGATGTTTTTGGCAATGACAAGGTACTTGTGAATCAAAACTTAAGAAGAAGAAACCATAATTTTTTTTTTTACAGTATTTGAAGAGAGTAGAGGGTTTTTTTCCTCACAATACTATCATGTTCTGAGTGGATAAATACATAAGACAGCTTGATTTGTTGAGATGCTGATATGCATTAATATTAAAACTCACATTCAAGCTGCAGCCCTGCACATTACTCGACCTTGGTGTGTTTAAGTTGTGCAGCTAGTGCAAGCGTTGCCATGTTTGGTGCAAGGAAGCATACATTTAATTAGGGAGGGGTTTTACTGATTCAACCACAAGGTGAAGGTTGGGAAAAAGCTTTTCTTATACTGTGTATGTATCACCTGAGCAGAGACTTCTTTCGCTCAATGACTTAAAAAAAACATTTTTGCAATAAATGCATGATTTCCTAGTTGGAAGTGCTGGTGGATTTTGCGAAACCTATGATGGTAACTTTAGAAGTAGCTTGCAAGTTCAATAAAGGCTCAGAGTGAAAGCTCTCTGCATATCATTGTTGATTTTTTTGCTTAAATGTGCTCATGAGATCCTGATCAAACTGACTGACGACTGACAGAAAACTGAGGGAGTTTTAATGACAACAAACAAAGTTCTAGTTGAAATAAATTTGCTAAATTTCTGAAAATGCTAAAGTAGCTCCATGTTAACTGATAGCAATGAGTATTTTTGCATAGTGGTAAGAGACAAATATATGCAAATTATGCTATAATAGTATTCCCTCTGAAGGACTTGCCTGGTTTGTCAGGATTTTTGAATGTGCACTTAGATGAAAAGCTGCATGTGAAACAGTTAATAGTTGACTTCTTCAATTAGTCAAGGGTTTTAGTTGGTCAAACACTGAGCGTTTTTCAACATCTGGCTTAGAGACAATAGTACTTCAACCAAATAAATTATCATCCAGTCAAACAAAGTGGTATGATGATTAGAGGCTCTTTGGCTGATTCAAAACCAGGAAGACTTGAGAGACTTCTTGTCTCTATTTCAAAAATCCTGAAGAAGAAAGTTTGGCCATCGGTTGGTGACCTTAAGACATTTGCATTTTCCTGCTGGACAGTGGTCAATTCAAAGGAATATCCATTTGCAACAATGTGGCATGATCTTAAAGAGACAATGCATTTCTTCAAATGGGGCAGAAACAAACAATTCTGCAAAGATGAGTGGGCCAAAATTCCTCCACAGTGATATAAAAGAGTTATTGGCTGTTATTGCAAATGCTTGATGACATTTCTTCTAACCAATGGAGACACAATTCCTCATTTGGCCTATAAGTTTTTCACATAAAGTCAGTTTGGATTGTGTTGTTTACATTTACTTAGATTATCTTTGTCGGATACTAAAAGTTACAACTTAACGGTGACAAAAAGAAAAATAGAAGGACTATGTACAGGAGCAAATGGTATGTGAAGATAACAGGAGAGTTATCTACCGCGGCTTTGATATTACTTGTTTCAAACATCCTGAAATATTCCTTAAAGTTTGTCTGGCAGTTGAGTGGAAAGTACATTTAGTTGTAGAATTGGTTAATGTAAGACAAAGCAAAGTTAATATTGAGAAAAGGCAGATGGGAAGCAGTTCTGCTAGTGGTTGTAAAACAATATGTTAGAGAAACTCAAATATTTGAAGTTGTTTGAAATGTAAAAGGCCACTAGACCGGCGCACTGACAAGATTCACATGTTACCTGGCAACTATAAATGTCTGTAGCAACCATAAAAAAATCAAATAAAGCAGCTCATAGTTTTCAAAAAAAAAAAAAATCAGCACAGATGGCTATAAATAAAACCACTGGAAGCGGGTCTTTCATCTCTCTCATAAAAGAGATCACACTGGAAAAAGAACCTAAAATTAACATGTTAATGAATCTGCTACTGCTGTTTCAGTCAAAGGGCCTACCTGAACATTCAGCAGAACTTTTATGGGGGTTCTTATGGTAAAAATAGCTCAGTTTTAAAATTGTCTGGGTCACTGTGCTTTTCATGATGACAGAAATAGAAACAATGTGCTCTGTAAAGCCTTCGCTCAAATTTATGATGCACATTTGGAGGGGATTGTTACTTACAAATTAAGAGTAATAGATTTACTACTGTCTTCCTAGTCAGGGTTTCACATAGGCTAAGAAAAGGCCTTAATCCAGAACCATTAATGATAAAAATGATGGAAAAAAACAACATGTTATTAAAATCCTATAAGATTTCTCACATGGCGCCAATGCATTATTACAAAGTTTTGATAGTAACCTCTGTGGACAAGAAAAGGTCAGACAGCACAATTTACTGCTGCAGATGAATCATGTCATGAGAAATATCAGTGAATAAAAACAAATTGTTCCCGTTATTATCACTAGAGTCAGACTCAGACAGAAAAGGGGAAGGAAGAGGAGGAAAAAGAGACAGCTGTGAAAGTATTTCAGGCTGGTCAAAAGAGGACAGTCGGTTGTCTCTTGCAGCAGTAGTCACTTTGCACAAATTTCCCAGAAAATGTCAGACAGCTTAATTTTTGCAAAAGGTCATTTTCGATTGTGAAAGTGGCAAATCGGCTTCCAGTGAGCGTCAAACTTTACATCCACCGGCACCGATTAAAGGTTCACAACCAAAGAATGTTTTACCATTCCCTCGCCGGATGAGTTCATGTTTACAATTGCTGATGATGCCAGAGCCAGAATGAAGGTTAACTCCCAATTATTTAATATATAACTGTTGAAGAATCAAACAAAAGGAGTATCTAGCTATCTATATAGCTAGCAAAAAAGTCTGGCTGTCTAAAATAATTAGCGTAGCCTGAAGTCTTTTTCACTCTAATTCAGGTTTTGCCTAAATGTGACTAAAATGTACCAAAAAAAGAGTTTTAATTTATGAGCTGCTGTTGCATTTTTCCAATCTAAAGTAACTGAAAATTAGTAAATCAGCGTGAAATATATTGTGTATATGTTTTGAGCTGCCACTGTGGCTAACGTCATGTTAAATTCTATTTATCCATTATTTTCAATAATATATCAATTTTAAATTCTCTTAATTTTATGCTGTATTTATTGTTTATTTCATAAACATTACCATTACTTTAATTCTTTCTTTTTTTTAATTACTAGGGAGCGAAAGTACAACTTTTTTTTACTTTATCCACATGATTCCCTCAAGCCTGTTTGAATACTTACTGAGATTTTCTTTATATTAAACACAAACACCCACTTAATAGTGAGGATTATCTGATTAGATCTGGATGTTTAAAAGGTCACGAAAACAAATAAATCAATTTAGACACAAGAGTATAAAAAATAGAATAATTACGAAATTACATTTCATATCTCAGAAAAGACCTTGCTGATTTGAGGAGGCGTACAGAAGCATGATTGCAATGTGATTCTGAATGTGACACTGAACAGAGAACAGAAAAAACAAATGCGGACAGCAGCTGCAGCTCAGCTGGCAATCTGGGACGAGCTTTAAAAACATTCTGCATGAGATTCAAATTAACTGATTCAAAAGGGCATACTATGGTAATTCCACATTTAATATTAGGTAATTCTGTCAGCAACTCCAGTAGAGAGGAACTTTCTGAAAAAAAGATTAATAATTTATGATTAACTTTAAAATGAGAATCACAGGGAAACAATTTACACATAATAAATTTAATCTCCTTCCCCTAACAAAGAAATCCAGTGTATTTGGCGTTTTTCTGACCTCCCTCCCTAAAATGACGTCTCCTCAGTTGAATAATATTTGAAATTAATTATTTATATTCCAGACAGAATTTCTGATGTATTGATTAATTCAGTCTTCTGCCTTCACTGCCTGACAGGTGTTTGGAGATACTTTCAGAGTCAAGAAAACACCTTCATATTTACAATAAAAGATAATTAGATCCTTACAGAGGCTTAATGTATGATAAATGCAACGACGCCTTAACAAATCTCAATAGGTTTGACTGAGAAAGGATATAATATAATTAATCCAAACGGCAGGGAGAAAAGTGCTTCTTCTCCGATGTGTTTCACTTGTCATTTTTAGTGTCATCCAGACGTGCCTAACCTGCTTCTCACCCCCAGCAATCATCAGCGCAACTGGGAAGAGATTCAGGCTCTCAAATATCCTTCATATCCTCAAAAAGAGAGAATACCGAACACACTAAGCATGACCCGATGTCCTAAAGAAGAGGTCTCAGCCTAATGGTCAGTCTTTATTTCTGCATACTTTATTTAAACATATACAATAATACAAGCATTTGATAGTTATGTTCAATTCTCATGGAAATATATATTTTTTTATCTTGCCATCTACAAAAGCTTAAGAGACAGCAGTGCTAATGGTTTCACATCAGCTTGCAAAATCTCTAAAACTTGCTTAGCAAAAGTATTCATTCCCATTTACGTTTTCAGAATTTGGAAAAATCTGGAAAGTGTGGCATGCATTTGTATTCAGCGTCCTGGAGACGAAACTTAATAGAAACATCTTTTATTGCAACTGCAGAAGCAAATATTTAAATGTATGCCTCTTCCAGATTTGGACACTGAATGTTCTTTTGAATTTTGATATCATCATGACATATTTGAAATGTTAGGAGAAATATGAAATGTTTAAATGTTGCTTTGAAGTTCTCCAGAAGCTTATCACCTGACCTGTCTGCCACGTTTTTTGTTCTCCAACAAACCTACAGCCTTCACAGAGCAGCTCAATTTATAGTGAAAATCTGGAAAGTGTGGAATGCACACAAGGGTACTATATTCACTAATTAGGTGAATGCTGAAAGGAAATAAGTGTATTGATTTTATTTTAAATTACCAGAGTAAATGGGGCTGAATAGAAATATCCACCACATTATATTTTTATGTCTAAAATATATTGAAAACCATCATTCTTTAACTTTGGTCTGCCACATAAAATACCAGAAATAGAGATTACAGAGGTTGTAACAGGACAAAATTTGTGAAGTTGTCATTACAAGACACACTGAGATCTTTCTGCATATATCTGGAAGGCATAACCTGCTTTTATAAGAATGAATGTTTAATCACAACTAAAATTTACCAGCTGCTGTTTGCTGCTATCAACCAAACCACACTCGATGAAACGGAAAGCTGCCACTTGTTTGCAGTTAAACAGAAGCTTGATGAAAATCTCACAACCACTTCACCCCATCAAAGTATTTTATTCTTGCTAAATGAAAGGTGATACCTGCATGTCAGTAGAAATGTCAGAGGAGCAAGATAACTGCATCTAATTTCTACATTTAAATGTTTCTCAGGTTAGGGTAGTTCTTCTTCTTCAGCTATGTAAAAGTACCAAACACCTGATTGATTGGCAATTCTAGACACACAAACATAAATGAACCTTTACTTGTGCAGATAATTGGTGTCAGTTTCTTTCTGCTAAAGGTCCCCTCTGTTCACAACAGCGTGACGCTCGTTAGGAGCGACGGGCCCTTTCCCACCTATCCTGGTATGAGTCACACTGCGCTGACATTCAGATCAAGCACCAATCAAACCTGCCAGCTTCAATAAGTGAAGGACCTTGCTGTTTAAATCATAGACTGTTTCTGGAGGAATTCAATGAAAGTATTGATGTATAATGGAAGATTTTCTGGCAAATGTTACTTAACTCATACAATTCTTCTCACCTGCAGGGAGGCATTTAATGTTACAGGGAGCCTGCTAAGCGGGTGCAAATACCTTATGGGCATTCACGGCGTGCTTTCAGCTCCTGCCTGCTTTGTATGGGGATCCATTTAGGTTACAGTGGGAGGAAAGGAAGGAGGCAGACAGAGAAATGAAGGATGCATAGCACGACATGCTCCACTGAAATCTGCAGCTTAAAACCCCAGACACCCTGGAGAACAGTCTAGAGCGGTTACTCTAACACCATCCACATATATTTGTGCTAAAACTCTGCAGTTTTTCAGCCGTATGGGAACAATATGTATAGAAAAGACAGAGCAGATGTTGCTTCGAGTGGTTGTGGAGGTGGAAATATGATGAGTTTTAACAGCTTGTGGGATAATAAAATGTATAAGAAACTTGAATTAGCATGCTTGGGACATCCCTCCTCTCAGTGTCAATCATACCTGGTCCTGGTCTGAAACACCTCAGAAGTGAGTGTAGTTGCTGTTGAGCTCAACAGGAGGAGCTGTTGACTCATCACTTCCTGTCACGGAGCGGTTTGAGCCACTTTCATTGATTTATCTGTTGACAGCCAAAGCAGCAGCAGAGTGGGCAGGGAGATGGTGCTTAATGTGTTCAAACTCATCAACTGTGAACCTGTGGGCCTGTGAATTTAATGTGGACAAGCTTAGAGGTGAAGCCCCTCTATGTTCTTTTAATCCTCTTCCAGGGGTCTTTGTGTATCTTGTTCTGAGCCACATAGTGAATGCAAAGACAGCATCCCATCTCATCTGCTCACTCAAGAGGCGCCGTGATCATAATTAAGTAGCCGTCGTGAGCAGAAAAAAAGTAATTAAGTGTAGCTGGAGTTTTAAGATCTCACCCAAGTGGACCTGTCATACATCCAATTCAATCCGTCTGCAACATGAAGCAAGCATAACTCTTTCACACTGGGATTTTATGTGGTAGACCAACATAAAGTAGCATGTAACTGTGAATTTGACAGACAGACTAGCAGGTAGGAATGCAGGCCACAAAGCTGGGCTTTACGGAAGAAAAGGGACATGAAGGAAGTCTTGTTTGCAGTTTGACACATATCAAGTTGTTGCTCTGGTCAGATAAGACAGAAACTGAACTTGAAGGCCAACAAGCAAAATATGGAGAAAAGTTAACACTGCACATCAACCTAAACACACCTGGTTGCACCATACTCTCTGTAAGGAGGGACAGGAAAACTGATCAGACTTAATATGAAGCTGGATAGAGCTAAACACAGATTCTTGGAGAAGACATTTAAAAACATTGATTTATTGTTGCAGAATCTTTGTTCTGATTTGTTGTTTGTTGTTGAGTGTTTAGACAATTATTCCTTTTCACCTTTACCTTTTTACTTTAGGACACTGCTACAAATTTTTACTAAAGATTTCATGGATGCAGAACGGAGTGAGAAGAATGAAGTTCAAACCATCTCTTCCATGGATCATAGTCGGCAAGATTTAAATCTCATACTTCAACGTCTTTCTGCTCCACTTTCTAATCATCAGTAGACAAAGATTTAAAGAAGAGCAGCAAAAGCAAAGAAAGTGGATTAGCCATGTTTCTCAACAAAAGATGTCATCCATGAGATGTTACTGCTATCATCTCTGCTGCCCTAATATTGAGTTGTTAGCACATCATTACAGTCATGAAACTGTCATATAGCAACAACCTTCAGTCAGAGGCTTCTTCTGATTCATTACAAGACTGACTGTTACTGGAGATCACCACCCACAATGACTCTTTGAAGCTACTTGGATGATATGAGTTATGACATCATTTAATTTCCCTTTGGGATAAACAAAGTATTTTTGAATTGAATTTTGGGAAGTGGTTTAAATCGAAGAATCTGACTGAGCTACAGAGCAATTACAAAGATTTCAGTACGCCGATGTGTAAAGGTGGAACAGAAATACCCCAAATGACCTGCAGCTGCGTTTGCAGTGATAGGAGGTTCTACAGAAGAGCTTAAGGGGCTGCAACATACAGCTTCAGGCCACAATTTCTATTTTTAGATTTACATTCACAAAAACAAAGTAAACAGCTAAGTATCACTTCACAATAATTAACTTTATTAAGGTCCATCACCTAAAAGTTCAACAAAATACATGTAAGTCTGTGGTTGTAACTTGACAAATGTGAACAAAAGTAGCAAAAACTCCTGGAAATCTGCATCTAAAACAACAAATAACCTGAAATGTAGGATTTGGGGAGCAGAGGTTATTTGAGTTTAACATCAGCAAATGCCTGAGGACATCCTCTTATATCGCTCACAGCACTTTTACAAGGAAAGAGTCCTCCTCCGGCATAATCACTGCTGGGGAGGTGATCTGCCTTGCATACACCTTGAATTGAATTAACGAGGAGACTCCTGACTGTGTCACAGTAATGAGAAGGTAACCGCAAATGGAGAGGGGCGCTCACCGGGGACTGTCGATGGATTTAATTAGTCTTTGTTTACCTCCTCATGTGATGCCGGAGAACCTAACGCACGATCACAAGCATGTTTGTATCTTCATGCTCCCGTCACAGACAGCTGTAAAGGAGATAAACTGTGAACGCCCCGAGTCTATCAGCGCGTGGGGATGGCAGCTCAGTTGGGAGGAAACTCTACACAGAAAAGCAGCTTTTGAAAGACACGAAAGCGCCGTATAGGTGTTTTGTTTGTGTCAGTGAGAGCAGAAAGGTAAAGCGCGTCGGGGAAGGAAGAGGTCGGTGTGAAGTGTGCTGGAGTTTGTCATTGGGGGATGTTCTGCTGAGCTCGGCTCATACAGCGTGGAGAGGAAGCGTAGCAGTGCATAGGCAACATCTCACACAATCCCAAGTGCTCTGTCAGGCAGATAGAAACGGGAAAAATGTGGACTTAAACCTCCACATCCTTCAGTAACATCATTACAGCCACAAATAACTGCAGCAAGGGTTATATAAAAAAGAGAACGTTGGAGTTATGGCGCCATGTAAAAGCATTCATACCTTTTACATTTAACATGACTCACAGCCATAGACTTCAGCATATCTCATTGGGATTTCAATGATGAATAATTGTCAAGGTTTTTTTCAATGTTTAGCTTGGGGAATAGCTGGCTGGTTAACAGGGCGAGAAACCTGGACAGGTCACCAGTCCATCACAGAGTAACATGGAGGAAACCATCCACCTATAACCTCAGACATGGGGGCAATCGTTACATACATCATATTGGACCATAGGAGGAATACAGAAAAAAACTTGGGATAACATGCTAACTCTATGCAGAACGACTTCAAACCCAGAACTAACTAATAATTTTTGGCCTCCATGTAGATGACAAGTTTGCTGTGTCCCGTACATGGTATACGAAAAAAATATTGAACATGGCTCCTTAAGCCTCACATTCAAAAGTGGGTTTTTTGTATTTCTACTCCTTCACAAAGTTCAGATTTATTGAGTGCATGTATAACAGTTGTCCATTCCTATATATTCTCCCACATGAGCTGATTAGGGTGGGCGTTTATTGTACAAAGTATAATTTATCGTGATACATTTCTTATGATCATTTTTAATTATTGTTTTCACAATAAATGCACATTTTTAATAAAACGGTCTTTTTTGTCAGGATTGTTATTTTTAATTGCAGTTATGTTCAGCATAGTGATACAAACAACACATTCTCACATGACTCATTTCTTAAAGAAACATGTTGTAAATAGGAATGTTTGTTTGTCACACAGGTACCTAAAAAAAGTAATAAAGGGTTTTTACTGTCACTTTTATTGTTACCACAATAGCACCTCAAATTATTGTAATAAAACTAAGTTCATATCACAGTCATTATAAAAATGCTATATAAAATATGACTAAGGAAATTTTACCTTGTAATTTAATGCCTGGAAACTGGGCCTCTGTCTCTTTAAGAGCTCCTGCTTTTTCTAAAACTCCGACTTCAGGAATTCATCACATCACTCCTCTATTCACCCTTTAACAACGTTTATTAATTTGTATAATGAACTCAGAAGATTGGTAGTTCCACACAATGCTTGCTAATTGCTGCTAGCTAGTCTGGAGGAGGTGAAACTGCAGCTATGAGAAGGAGCTGCATCCTCGAAGGCGGTGCTAGATCCAACCAGGCATTGTGCACAGCTGAATGATTGAAGTGACAAGATAAAAAATTCGTCAAACATGCATGAAGGAATCAAGGCAACATTCAAGGTATGTTTTTGATAAGGGAATAATATTATAACATGATGCAATGTTCACACAAAGTTAAAAAGTAGCTGAAAAGCTTTCTAGGAGCAACATACTTTTAACTGGAATGGTTAAATTTACTGATATGCATATTAAATCTGTCATCTACCATTGAAAGATTTCTACTCTATGCTGTGTGTTTTTAATGATGGACACCAGGAAGAGCAGCTGGGTGTAAACCCTAGCCAATGGGCATCCTAAACAATTAAATAATAGCTTGTCCAAATGGCGAGTAATGGCCTTCTTTTTAAAACATTACATTGAGCTAGAAGAATAGTATGCAGAGGCTCTAATTTTTCAAAAGCAGTGACTGCATGAGTCTGAGGCGGCTAAATGAGAGCAAATCACACATTATAATAAATCTTTGTTTCTAAGAGCAATCGGTGAAGAGAGCGTGCCGCCCCACGGCCCAGTGGCGGCGCATTAAGAATGCTCGACTGGGTTTTTGGTGAGGGGGGAACCTCCGGTCCTGGTGCTGGTGAGCTCTCTATCTGCTGGAGGTGCAGAAGACGACTTCCCCCACTCCGTAAAGCGCTGCAGAACCATTTAATACACAGACGCAGGCACAGTACACAAACAATACAATTTGTCGTTCACTCAGTGCCAGAGAGCACACACACCAACTGCCTCTCCAATTAAACATCATTAACACGATCCCCTAGGTGTGCTCCCCACTTAAGTGTGATGCGAACGTTCTGCCTTTCGCCAGGCTGACAGACGGGCTTAATTGGCTTCTGAAAGACACAAATGCCCTTATGTAAGCTTCTAAACCCAGCTTTGAGTACAGCTCCTGATAGATAAAGGAAACGAGAAAAAAACACAGCTCTTCAAGCAAGAATGAGCACAAACAGAGGTAGCCTACTTGTCTTGTGCATATCAGTCACACAAACCCTCCACCTGCTAGCCAGATGCACAAAAATACAGACACTTTGCTATTTTCTTTATATTCAAATGTTTTTTATATTCAAAAATATCATCCAAGCATTTACAGTGTATTACAACAAATGAGTCTATGCAACTGCTGACAGCCTTTACAGAAAATGAAGAAATATATTCATTTTTGATCTATGTTACAAACCGGCAACAGCAAAAAGAGAAGAGAAGGAGGTCGACGGGTTGGGAGGACACACCCTCATCTCCTCCTGGATTAGCCCTGTAGACTTGATACCATACAGAGTCACGTGTCGACTCCAAACGCATCGTGCTCTGCTCCTGTGGGCAAAACTACGTGATGATCCAGTGACGGTAGAAACTGGTGCTCCTCTGTGACTCCCAGGGAGTCATCATGTCTAAAAATATTTTGCAGATGCACAGGAACTCGGAGATCAAGCTTCTGAGGACTCCATCATGGGTGCTTGGTCTCAACAGCGATGACGTTTAAAGTCTCTGCCACCTACACAGTCCCTGAAGTGCTCATGTAACATTCCCGCTTGATATGAGATCAGTCCTCTATGTCCCTTGTACAGTCAGGATTCAGTACAGAGTCTTTGATACTTGTGAGCTAGATACTGTATCTTTCACATTGCTACAAAGTCTGTGTTGCCTGTCATCTTCTTGAAGTCCCAGAAGTGTCACCTGTGGAGCCTAAGTGCTCTTTATGCCCTCAAAGCCGCAGAAGTTCCAGCGTTTCTCCAAACTTGCTCCAACACCAGTCAGCTCCTGCCTGAAGGTGCAGGGCAGCCGGGAAAGAAGAGCCTCCACCTCACTGGGGTTAATCTGCAGACAAACAGACGACAAGATCACATGTCAAGGGTGCTTCCTGTCTAACTGCAAAAACACAAAACATTAACAAGTATTTTTAGTCTAATTTCTAGTGCATCTAAAAAAAGACAACTAGCAAGTAACTTTTCAGAAAGATAGCAGCTTGTTTTAAGTCCTGAATTCCTTAATATTGATAGAAGAAGTACTAGTTCCACTGGCAGATTATTTCACTTACAACATGGGGAAAATGTCTTAAGTAAAATAATCTGCCAGAGGAACAATTACTTTTGCATAAATATTATGGAAATATTTATTTAAAATAAGCTCCTATATATTGCTGATAAGTTACTTGTAAGTTAGTTTTGTCTTACGTCAAGTGTAGCAAGATATTTGCACTAGAAACTAGAAAAAAAACCAAAACACTTGGAATGATTTTATGAAGTGTAGTTGTCAATCTGGGCAGCTATTCATCCCAAAGAGCCACAAAAGCATATTTGAGCACTAGCTGAAACAACTTGTACAAAAATATATTTGACAGAAAATTGTAGCTATCGTTTTGATCATCATCCAGCTAAATGCCAAAGGACAATAAAACCACCATGCCGAAATCCTAAACTTAGAAAACCTCACTATCTCTGAGATTTAGAAAATCTTGCCAAATATTGCCAAGTCAAGATCTGGCATGGTGATGGACTCTTACCAAGGAGGACTAAATGATGTCATGGATTTTTGTCAAAATTTTGTCCTCTAATGGGATACAAGCCCCATTAAAAGGTGACAAATGTTATGAAAAGAAGAGGATTGTTCATACTTATAGAGTGTTGACTTTTTGTCAAAAAGACAAACACAACAGCGTTGAGAGGTGCTTTTTCTCTGAGGCAAAAAGATAAGAAATAAGGAGATGTCGAAGGATGCCACATGCTACCTGTGCTACTGTCATATGCTAACACTACATGTTACACTAATGTTAGAGAGCAGCTTAAAAAGGTCAGTAAATCTCCTGTATCAGCAGTGGTGCAGTACAGTAAGGGCCACATTTATGACATAAAAAAATATTACTGGAAAGTTATTAACATTGGTGCTAATAACTGTGTAAGTGTTAACTTGTCCACTGTTTAACCAAACAAGGAAGTGACATTTTTAAATCATGTTTTATAAACAAGGGCTGAAGTGTTCCCTATTTTTTTTGGTAACTTATCATATGTTTTGCTCTTAACTAGAGCAAAAAAGATCCTTCAAAAATGTTGCTGTGAATGAGTATTTTTGTTAATATCAGTTTTGATGTGTGATAACACCACTGTGTTTTCAGAAATCCCTCTAAATTTATCAAATAGAAACATTTTCTGTTGAAAAAAATTATTAAACTACTGTGAAATAAAATTTTTCATCTCTATGCGTCATCCATTGAGCAGCTCCTACATACATGCTTTCTTCTCTGACTCCACCACATCAGCTCTTATAAACCATCCTCTGACATGAGTGGGGTGAGGATCAGCCGGCCAATTGAAATCCCACATGATCACGTCGAAATGAACAGTTTGAGGATCTACGATCAACCTGCGGTGTATTGAATTAATCTGTGAGTGTTTGAACTGTGACACATAAAGGTCTGCCATGCAAAAAAGATTGTCATTTTATAATGAAGTGGTGTGTGTGGAGCCAGTAGATAAGTGTAGAGGATTGAGCTTGTAGTTAGGGAGTCTAGCCAAGGATATTGACAAAACTCTGTGGGCTGCATGGTGTGTGTGGCGGAGAGTCAGCGTGGGAACAACAGATGCACAAGAAAAAAAAAAGAAATCCGACGCACGCAGACAGAAAAGCGTGGGCGGGTGCACAAGCCAACACATGGACATAAAGTAGAATAATAATAATAATAAAAAAACGCACGAGAGGACCGTCACACTCACTGTATACGTGAGAATGAATCAAGCCGGTGATGAAAATATGCAGACAAGAAAAACTTCTCCAGTAGACAAGAAAAAGTTTCTAAAGATGACAAATTGAATATCTAAGTGATGAGGTAAATAATACTTTTGTCGACACAGATGGAGACTAATGTTAGTCCTACTCTTTGGAGGCGACGCTAAAAGGTGGTGATTTGAAAGCTTCAACCGAAGTGCCAAAAGGAGTCATAATGGGAGTGAAATGCCTCATCAGAAAGATGAGACGATGTGGCTGCACTTCATCAAAAACGAATGTCAGAAACAGAGATGGTGCTCGGCTTCAAGTGACAGACTGATGGATCGGTTTTAATAAAGTCTGGCATGAGGAGAAATCCCACAACAATGGAGAGATGGCAAGATCTAAAAGTGTTAAATATTTTTAAAGTCAGAAACAAAGTCCTCAAAAGGTAAATTACTCAAACTACAGAACAAAAAGTTTCTGGGATTTAATTCAAGTTAAACACAATCATTTAAAAACAAAACAAAAGGCTTATAGGTCATTTTTAACCCTTGCATTGATTTTATACAACCAACAACTAAAACAAAAGAATGGTGTAAAATTAAGACAGAGAGGGTTTTGTTTTTGTCTTTCAGGGAGAAACTTTTACTGACAATTGACTGCAAATGGAAAATGTGAACATACAATCTCCATCTATTATAAATAAAGTTTCTTGCATTCAGTTAACAGTAAATTGTAACCACAAATATATAGACTTTCACTCAACAGCAGTCGTAAGTACCTCCGTTTCAAACCTAAACAACATGCGGTTTGGAACAAAGGGTGAGCCAGTTTCTGTTCTTGCTGCTCAGAATAGATTTAAATAGTGGGTGTGTCCAGATTCAGGGATTGGTCCTTTGACCAGGGATTGGACTTTTCTTGCCAGACCATTACAAAGTGAGGTGTAATATGTACCAAAATATAAAATAAAACAAATAAAACTATCACAAGTGGGTATACTAAGAACAAAAGAACAATTTTTAAGCTTAAGAAGTATCTAAACAGTATGACTTTTAAGAAATAGAACTTATCGTTTGTACTTCTTAAATTAAACAAGTTGAAATAAATTGTGTTTACTACTTCTCTGCTAAATACAAGATGGCCTTAACTCAATACTTATTTATTATGAGGAACTGTCTTGGCCTTGGTTGGTGCAATCAAAGTATCAGAAAACAGGAAGTTGTTGGATTCTGAAGTTGGTGGATTGTTCAACTTAGTATAACTTGTGTTATGAATATCAGGATTTGACTGACTTGCTGAAAACTCATTTTCCCTTTGAGAAAAATACAAGTCAAGTTGCTTCAAGGAAAATAAGTTCAGGTGCTGGTTTAAAAAAATGTTGAAAGAAATACTTTGAAAGACTTTCAGAACGCCTAGAGAAATACTGATCCAGAAGACTGTAAACATTTCATTAAAGTTTGGCTCCATGGAGGCAAACACTGTTTTTTTACAGAGCTGTAAATGCCTACCCTTAATTATTTTAATATTCATCATCTTTAAGAGGCTTCTAATTTCGCAAAAAAAAAAAACATTTATTAAAGCCAGATGTGGAACAGGCTGTACACATCAGAAAAATTATTAAAGTTGCAGATTTTTGTTGAATTGAGGTTCTGTGAAGTAACAGCACCTTTAGCTGAAGTCATGTTGCTGTCAGATTGTAGAAAAGTAAATAAATCCTCAGCAGTGGAGGTATCACATCCAGACTGATGAATGTTTATGATGAGTTTAACCATTTAAAACAAGTAAAAATGAAAATCCTCACATAAGTGGGCTACAACACTATATCAGCAGATATTAAACGTTTGCATTTTCAGAAGAAACCTTATGGTTTGTTGCCGTTTTACAGTACAGTTACGTTTGTTGAGTCTCAATCAGCCTGATCAGCTGTGTCTCCAAATCCACATAAGTGGAGTAAACTTTTTGATTTTGCATCAAACTGACATTTATGCTATGGCATCAGAGAAGGTACATTCATGTGATTCCTCAGATTCTGAACAAGTCTGATGATTATCCTGAGAATCAGGAGGATTGTTTCAGTAGCCGTGACTTTACTGTAATAAAACAGGTTGTTTGGCTGAGAAAACAACTTCAGCAACTGTCTCTTGTAAAAGACCTTTGCTTTTCAGGTAGTAAACCATTATGAATTTTCAGAATTAATTATTCTAAATGACTAAAATCAGTTAACAACAGGTTTGTGTTTGACTAGTTGTAAGATTTCCTTTGCTCTGAGGATTTCTTCACATTTCTACAAATTCATTACTACAGCATCTTTTTACTATGAGCTAACAGTTAGTTTTAATATTTTCACAGAACCTAACATCAGAAAAATCTGATACTCCTTTAAGATTTTATAAGCAATAGGAATAAAATTTCCTTACAGTTCAAAAAACCCTTAATAGTTCATTCTCATCAATAGAGCTTTTATTCTGAGGTGAGTTAATAGTATATATTATATATAGCTATGTGGGGAAACAATAGCACACTGTGTGTTTATCTAACTTAAAAACATTTGTGAAATATGATAAGTAGTAAGAAGTAAGTAATAAACACCCTAAGAAAGCAGAGAGAACACAGATGGAGATCAGGACATGTGGAATAACGCTCTATGAGGAAATGAGTCTATTGATGAAGTACTTGAACCAGGCATGATCGACAATGACCCTTGAAACACCAGTACACCCACCAAAGCACTGGTGGAGAATTAGGAAAGGGAATGTTCTGGGCCTAGTCAAAGCCCAGATCTTAATCCTAAAATGCTTAGGGGTGATTTGAAGCAGATTGCACATGTAGGAGAGAGTGAGGAATGGGGCAGAGCCTTCATTAGATTGTAGATGGCCACAAGAAACATCTCACTGAAGTTATTTCCACTAAATTGTTTAAACCATCAACTCTTAAGGGTGTTCTAACTTTAACAAAATGATTTTTTGTTAATATTTTCTGTAAAATTAACTCAGTGTTGTTGAGTGTGATCAAATCCTCTCATTTCCAGAAAAAAAAACAAAACACATCAACATAGGAACATTTCTCAATGAAGGACTAAATATTTAATGATGTGTGCTATTTTTTTGGTGCCCCCTCATTTACCTCCCAGCGGGGGGCCAAGTGAGTGCATCTGTGAGGACGTCAAACTGTCCTTTAAAGTGATTTTGTTCTGGTAAATCCATCCACCTCTGTGGAACAGCCTGCAAAAAGCATTAGGGAGGTCCGCTTGGATTACGTTTGAGTGAATATCCAAGCACATATGTCAGCCCAGCAGGGTGGACCAACACGCTGTCTGGATAAATGCATGTAATCTAGATTTATACCAAAGGGCGCTCTTCAGTGGAAGCTTTGATTCAAAGCGTTACCTTGGTGTCCAAACGCTGGAGGTAGGAACAGATGTACTCGATGCTGGCTCCAAACGGGTGGACGTGCAAGAAGGTTGAGATGATCCCTGAGGAGAGAAAAATAATAAGTCATGCAAAGCTCTTAACTTCCAGCTTCACTCAACCATTAAACATTGACAAATTACCAGAGGACGTTCGGAGCAACCGTTTTTCTTTTTCTTTTTTTCTCCACTCTTCGCCGTCTCCTTGGGCTCAGTGGAGGAGCGGCTTTAAGCGACTTCTTCCCAGAGTCCCATTACTGTTAAAAGCCTCTTGTATGTTGTCGCTCCAGATTAGAAAGAGAGTTTAATGATGCCTTTGATGCTGTTGTCTCTGATCAAAGCCACACTCTCCCCCAGCACAAACAAACCATCTGCCATCAGCTCGCAGAGGAAGACCAGAGGAGAGCCAGCTCTCTGTCTGAGCTCACTAACCACCGACGTAGCTGCAACACACTTCAGTACGCACAGCTTCTGGCTGAGCAAAAACACAACCATCGCTTGAAGCTTTAAAGAGGCAAAATGCTGCACCAAGACTTCATTTTTGTCACCTGCAGGAGGTCAATCAATACTCGAGCACAGACAACACGCCTGTCTGGAGCTGCTCAGCTGAATGGAAGTTTAATGGGGCACTCAGATAGAACAACAAGTCCAAATCTCTCTGATGTATTCGCCTGAATTTACCCACTGGGAAAAAAAACAAAAAAACTTTGCTCTGCATGTATACCATGAAAAAGCCAATAAAGAAAAATGTTCTCCAACTGTACAAAGCTTCCAGTTTGTGTGAGCTGTATGCTGGGATTTATCCTCCCGTCAAGTAGGTGCATTTAAATATGAATAATTCTTGCTTTCCTTTTTCATAAATTAACAGAAACTGCAGGTGTTCCTCCTTGTTTATGTCCTTCAGTTCCTGTAGTCTGAAAACTCAACCAGGCATTGAGCAGCATCTGCAGCTTACACTCTGACACCACGCTTTCTGTCAACTATGGAAATACAACGAAGCCTGCAGCAGAGACAAGAATTATTCCAAATACAAAACTTTAACCCTTGTGTAGTGGTAGGAATGTGAAGCGGTGATAGTGCATGTTCTCTGAAAGCCATAAACAAAGTTTTTATTCCCCACTGCTTGTTTTTATTTTCCCTCATAGCTCAATTTTCCTCCACAAATTGCCTTATTAACAATATTATATGTAAGTATCTAATTTACAAATGTGTTTAGACAGTGGCTGTTAATTCTACTTGTCCTTGATCTGTGCACAGCTCAATTAATTTAATGAACTTAATTAGGAAGCCACGCATCTGTCTAATGTGTCACAGTCACTTCTGTATGTCAGAGTTAAACTAAGCTACCAGGGCTGCCAGTGAAACATCAGAAGATATTTTAAAGGACTGTCAAACACCTTTATTGTGAATTTATGTGTTAGACCAAGAAACAAAACTGCCTAATTGTGAAGTGAAACAGAAATGTTACATGGTTATATTAATAAATAACAAAAAATTTAAATGTGCACAGCTCCCCTGAGCCAATACTTTTCAGAAAAAGCTGCAGGTCTTTCAGAGTACGTCTCTAGCAGCTTTCCACTGCTACAATGTGACAAATATTGACCGTTCTTCTTTGCAGAATAACTCAAACTCAATTGGATTGGACAGGGAGAATCTGTGAATATCAAATTTTAATTCTTGTTGTAAACGCTTAATTGAATTTAGGTGTGGATTTTGAATATGCCTTTGCAATCCATGAACACATGTTGATCTAAACCATTCCATTGTGTGTGTGTTTTGGAAAAGCTTGAGGGATGCATAGACTTAACACCAGATCTGTTTAATCGGGTGTTAAAACAGATCCAGGTGAAAAGCATCAATGAAATACTTAGCTAGTTGAAGGACTTTTTTCTCACTGTTTGAAGTTAAATCAGACCAAACTTTACAACAAAGTTCTGCAGAAATTTGTATTGGAAACGCAGTTAGTGTCTTTTTAACTCAGTGTTTGTAAACATCTGGTTTCATCTGTATCTTGTCTCATTCAAAAAGACACTTGTGAAAAGCAGACTTTATAGATTTTTAGGGCACAGCAAAACATTTAATAACTGATTTTCCATTAACTAATAGATAGATTTTTTTTGGTAAATAAACAAGCATGATGAAATAATGACCATCAGAGTGACACTCTATCGATTAGAGATGATTAAACTGAGTGGAACAAAGAGAAGCATTCGCTCACCAAAAGTCACAGGACAAACAACTGGGCATGGAAGTATTATTCAATAATAATCTCTATTATAGGAAAGTCTACAATGATAATAGCCCCAATACGTATTAATTTAATAAGTCCCAGCTAAACTGGAAGCAGTCTTAGTGTTTTTTCACTTCAGAAAAAAGAATAGATGAATAAGTAACCTTTATTTTGAGATTTGTTTTGTCAACTGAAGGAGCTAATAAACCGAATCTGCTTAAGCAAGACTCTGTAAAATAATGAGAGTAAAAAAGAGCCCACAGAGCTTCAGTTTGCACAGAACATTGAGCCTGAATGAAGACATTGATGTGAAAGTGGAGGCAGCTTACCAACTAGCAGGGCTTCCCTCTCCGAGTGAATGGGACTTGTTGGGTTTTTCTCTGTGGGACCTCGTTTCTCCTGACTGCAGGACACCACTGCTGAAAGTGTGGCTTCCTGCAAACATGAAAACACACAAAGAGAACCCATGAATAAATCAGACATTAGTCGCTGAAGTAAACAAATTAAAATAGGATTAGGGCTTAAGAATCATATGGAAATACGGAGCTAGCTGCCGTTTACATTCAGTCATCATGAATATCATATGTATTGAATTTCACATGTTTTATTTAAGGTAGTATTTTTTAGGGTGGTGCACAAGTTAAATATATTTTTTCATATCCACACATTTAATAATCAAATAAACATAAATAGTGGTACTGAAGAGCCAAGTTTATGCTCTATAGCAATAATCTCCCAATATCCTTTCTAAACATTTTCCACATATAATCAAACATTTGTAATGTACATTTCAAGCAAAATAGAAAATCTAACCACCATGCACAAGATTATTCGCCCTTAAACTAAACAATGAAACACTTTTACCATTTTGTCCTCTTTGACAGCATCCCACAACTTAATTTGACAAAATATGTCCATTCCAACTCGTAAAGGTTCTTGTAATCTATGAGATTGCAATGTAGTCAGTTGTATGCTGCCCTCTTCAGGATCACAGATCTTCTATCTAATTTCTTGACTGTGGCTATGCCATTCCAAAACTTAAATTTTCTTCATGTGAAACCACTCTTCATCTGATTTGGATGCATAACTGGACTCACACTGATGCTGAGAAATTAAATGTGACTTAATTTTTATCTTACTAGCAAACACTTCATAATTTTGGCCAAAATTGACATGTATTTGGAAAAACTCATCTATATGTTCGCTACAAAAAGAAAATCCAGCAGCATCCAAATGAAATAATCCCACATTTTGATACTGCCACCTCCATGTTTCACTGTGGTTTAGGAAGCCTTTACTGGGTGATAGGCTGAGTTTGTTGTCTCAAACATTCATTTTGGAATTGTTGCCCTAAAATTCAAGTTTAGTCTTGACATATGGAGAATTTATGATTACATTTATAAATCAAATACATTTGATTAATGAAATCTCATAATAAATTCAAACTTGTGCACCCACTTCTTGATTTTTTGATGTCTAATAATTTCAGCCTGAAAAAAAGAAAATGGCTTAAATGTGTCTTTAAAAGTTAAATGTATTCATGTCTGTGATAAATACATAAAAACATCAGAAGGTTTTACCATGTCAATCCTGAGAAACAATAAATCGGTTACGGGTGAAGCTCAGAAGGAAATTCAGACATCAGCTATATTTCTAACAAAGTGATATTTGTCAAACACACACACACACACACACATATATATGCACACAATGCCACAAAATGAGATGAGCTTTAAGGAAGCAAACAGAGGCAGAGGGAAGAGACTTAGAAGGTAAATGATTAAACAGTTTGCTCCAGATCTCTGACAGGTGGCAGAGAAAAGGCAGAGGAGATTTTATTGTCCAACATATTACTGTGTGTAATGTTTCCACTCATGCTGTGGGATGCCTGGTGGCCATTTTCAGTTTTTAATCTATTCATCACACCCCGTTTGGATACACCAGTGTGTGGGAGTGGAAACGTATACACATGTGCAAGGCATTTTAGTGTTTACAGCTGCTTTATTTCCAATCTCGGCTGAGTCTGGGTGATTAATTCAATGACAAATGTAGTTACAGGACGTTAAGCCACTTTAGGATACAATGATCTGTTATGTCAGTGGAGGAAGGGAAGGAAAAGGAGATAAGGAGAAAGATGACAAACATAAAAACTGAGGAATGAAAATCGTAATGGGTAGGAAGGGCTTTCAGTTTTCCACTTACAACAGTCTTGTTTTTGCTGTCGTCTTTGCCTCCATCGCCCGGGTTTGACATCTCCAGCTGCAGCACATGAGGAACGACACAGCAATGAAGAGTTCAGCCGTGCCCAATCAAACATTGTTTACTATGAAAATACAGTCCAGAAAAGTTGTGGATTTCAAACTAACAAGTAAAGTTGAATTACTGGACCCCATATGGAGACATTTAACTAATCTGAGTCAAAACTGGAACAAATGAATCATCTGATGAACATACAACAGTTTGTGTCCCGATTTTCCTGAATGGCTGCTCTCTAAGAAATCCAACCAAATTATTTGACATCAAATTACCTGATCAGTAGTTATCTAACATAGAAAGTCCTGGATTGGCTGCTTTAAAAAACACCAGCCAATAGGACAGTGCCTATAGGTGTTTCAATTCCCCAAGCTGCATTTTCTTTCTAATATTTTAGAAAAGCTTTATAAAAAGAAATTAGTGAATAGATGGGATTTCTGTGAATAATTTAAAGTTACGTTCCACAAAAAAATCCACAAATACTGATATATATACGTTTCTACCTTAATCTTTTTTTTTTTTTTTTAAAGTTTTTTGGCTCTAGTGGCCTTTATTTGATAGTTAATTGACAGGAAAGTGGGTAATGAGAGAAGGGGAAGATATGCAGCAAAGGTCATCAGGCCGGGAATCGAACCAGAAACAGCCGCGTCGAGGACTGAGGCCTCCATATGTGGGTTGTGCTTAACCCCTGCGCCACCACAGCACACCCCTCTACCTTAATCTTTTGGGAAATTTATTTATGCATATCTGTTATGCCCTGATATATAAAGAATCAGAACTAAAAAGTTTACCTCAAAGTAAAGAGATAGAAATCTTAAAAGCGACATCCTTCAATGTGAAGGACTGGAGCCGTTCAACTCGACAGAATTAAATCAAAAAGTGTATGAAGTGCTCATCTAATTAGAACAAACAAACCAACAAATAAATCAAGCATGAAACTGTCAATAGCAGCAGTAAAATGTGATAAAAACTGATGGAAAAGTTTGTTTTCATCGTAATAATAAGAAGGTTAATCTCTGCAATGACCTGCAGTCGAGTCGCAGGAGTAATGTGTGGTGACAGCTTGGGGACAGCAGGGACACTGAACCGATGAAAGAGAATTGAGGCCGTAAAGAAATATCCTCAACATGACAAATCGTCCCACAGTGTCTGCTAATCTTCAGTGAAACCCAAACCCTAAAATTGATTTCTCTTTTAGCCTGTAATGAGACTGTCTTTCATGATTCAAGTTTGCCAGCATGCAGGAATTTTAATTAGCATATTTCCCTTCAGCTCGCAGGCGTGGGGACACATTTCTTATCAAACTCATCAAGATTAACAAGCTATTGACAAGCGTCCTTCTGATAAAGGGGTCTGCCAACACATTCCTGATTCAGCTCTAGGTTAAAAGAAACCCGCCGGCGATCTCATGGAGGGAATCCTCATGAGCTGTGAGAGCCCTTAGTTCGTATTATCAGTTTAAGAGGTGATTTAACTGAGGCTCATTATAATGACAGCCATTGCTCTCATTAAACAGAGCTGGAGGGAACATTAACAAACAAATAGCAGACCACCGGGGATAGCGGACAACACCTGAAACATTAGTAAACATGATGGGGCTACCGGAGAAAAATGACCCCTGACACTTGAAAATGTTTTTTAAGACCGGGTATTTAGCATTGCAGCTTGGTTGTTAAACAACCAGGCATTAATTAGTATTAGGCTCAGTTTTGCTGGCAAATGAGCATCTTAACATAAGCAACACATCCAGTGAATAAATAATGAAGCAGGAGTGTCTGTAACTAATGATTCAGGCTCCTGCAATGGCTCTGGTTTAATTTAAAGTGACCGTTGCAAAGACCAGCTACAACTGTGAGACAGTTTTAAAGCTGCACACCGGACACTTCTGTAAAAATATGCGAAGTTCACTTTGGATAGTTTGACACCGTGTCAAGGTCAGGTTTTGTTTTATTATTTTGTTGTCATGGTTAACTACATACAATATAATCTACCCTCCAAAAACAAAAGCTTTTGCAAAACAAACCGTTTTTTTAAGTGTGCCTATTTGTATTTTTGTATGTTTTCAAATGTTTTTACATGTTTTAACTAGTGTTGGGAGTTATTTGCAGGTTCTGTAATTAATTCATTAATTGTAATTAATCCCATTTTAATTGAAAACTATATATTGACAAACTAAGGAACATTTACAAACCAAAATCCCTTTCAATTGATGCTACATGCTTAAAGCTGAAATGGTACCTTAGGCTTTAATAGCTTTGCTGACAGATCAACTCCTTTTAGTACAACTTATAGCACAACTTGAATACATCGTGTTTGGTTTTTGAACCAAAAATTATCCCCCTGTGGGCCAAGAGAATTGGCTTTTCTGTCGATTTCTGTCAATTATGAATGATTCTTGTGTGTCAGTTTTACAGGCCTACCGGGAACACATGAAATAATTTGGAATAATAAAGTTCCAAATATATGAATTGTATTAATTCCAAATATTAATTGTGTTCAAATCTTTAATGTCTTAAAAACTATGTAATTAATTAATTGAAATTGTGTCGTTAAAGTGCCAGTCCTAGTTTTAATCAAATTCACCTCAATTCTAGTTACTCTTGTGATGTCATCAATACAGATACACACATAGCAGTATTTTTCTGTGCAGGTTAAACTACTTTTATTTTGTAAAATCCTGTGATAGGGTCAAAACGACATCAAAGTAAGTGGAAGTTTGTAATTTGAACAGATCTTACATGATAAAACTCTGCACAGTTCATCCCAGAGGACCATGAACCACACACACACACACACACACACACACACACACACACACACACACACACACACACACACACACACACACACACACACAGTCTCAGAGGCAGCAGCGTCTTGTAATTTACAAGCACAAAATTGGACATGCAAAACATTAATTATTGCTTTGATTACTTTAAATCATATACTGTAACACAAATTATGTAAAATATCAGTTAAAATGCTTAAAAAAGGGGATTTTGAGGTGTGTTTGCACCTTTTGCCTCTGAAGACCAGCAACTGCAAGTTACAGCATTTTATCTAACATTTCCACTCAAATAAGTTGTTTTTAATAATTGGTTCCTTTAGTGCATTGCATCAAATTAATTTTAAAGATTTTAAGAAAGTCTGGCTTTTCAGAAGCAAATCAAAAAGAAGTATGGGATTTTTTCTCACAGTTTTGGATGCTTAAAAACAAATCCACAGGTTTGTACCCAAAGTGAAAAAGCGTCACCACATGACTGATCATCAGATAGATTCTCTTCTGGCGTGACTGATTAAAATTCCCAGCAATTCAACAATTAATTTGTAATAAAAAACCCGCTGTTTTTGCTATTTAATGAGTGATTAATATGTTAACATAAAGAGAAAAACATATGCAAATATGTGAAAGTAGGCAATCACAGGACTGGTTCGTGTTTAGTGTGTGTTAATTAGGATTTTTATTGATATGAAATAAGAGCAGTTAAACTGAGGCGTCTTATAAAGAACCATTTAATGAGACACTTTAAATTAGAAAGATCTCATAAGAAATTTGAGCTGAATGCAATTTACATTAAAAAAAAAAGATACAAGTATGAATTAAGGTGAAAATGAACACTGAATGAAGCCAGATAATCAATGACACTGTTGTCAGCGCTTTCCTTCAGTTTCAGTGATAGAAATATGCACAGAATGTATTTGGAGATTTTTTAGGAGCTTAGAAAAATGGTTAAAGTAAGTATCATCATTTTGATTCACTAGTGATTTATTCCTTTACTTTCTTTCAGGATTTGCATAATCCTGGATGTCCTCAGCTAACCTCTCTCTCATGAAAGCGCAGACTGCAAAGTTTATTCTCTGAACAAAGACAGTAACAACCCACAGACGAGTCCTGCTGTGAAGCCCGCTAAGTAAACGCTCCGTGTCGGCTCTGGTGAAAGCCAGCAGAGTGAGGGATGTCATCTGTCACACTGACCTGCATTGTGTGTGTGCTCTGCAGCTTCTGGAGACCTTCCTTAAGATTCTGGACTTGTGACTTCAGCTGCTGTTTGTCCTCCAGGCTCTTTTCCAGCTCCGCCTCCCGCTGCTTCAGTTCGTCCCTCATTTTTAACAGTTGCTGTGAAAACAGACATTAAGACACTAATGTTGCTCAGAACTAACCAGCCGTAAAAACACCAAGAGGTGTAATAAAAAAATTAAATCAGCACATTTTACACATTATTGTTTAGCAGGCAAGCTTTGCATGGGTAAAAATTTATTACATCAATCTTAAAATCCAATAAATTAAATAATGAATGACCTCTCTGCCCCCTGAGGTAAAGATGTATAGAATTTAATTGCGTTACATTTATCCAGGAACAAATAAAATCAAAGGTTTGAGCATAAAGAGAGAAATATTTGGTTCTTCCTATTTTCAGAATATCTCTAGATCCTCAATATTCCTCCTATTTTATGCTCTATTCTCATCTTCTACATAGTGTTGATTTAGCTATACTTTGGAACATTATTACTGTTAAAGAACTTAAACACGACCCCCATTTACATTTTCTCTTACAGGTTTAAATGAAAACCTGTAAGAGGTTTTCATTTTAACAAGGTTCGAGAGACTTGTAAATTAGAAACAGGCCCACAGCATCACAGATACGCCATCGTACCTAACAGTACACATGATGCACTTTTCAATATTGTTACATGCAAAGATGTCTGTTTGGTTTGCTTTGTTTTCTGTTGTTGTTGGGCTTCCTGCAGCCATCAGCAATGAATTAAAATGATTTCAACCTTTTGCAATTTGGCTTACAACATTCAGGTAAGTTGGTGAAAGTTAGCTTGAGTCTATTTTCTTATTTAGTTCTCTTGTTGGAAAGGAGGAAAGTGTTTAGTGTGATTGCTCCTTTTGAATAGTAATGTGAGACCTTGATTTGTTTCTGGTTCTGGAGCTATTTGAAATGACTCTTTTGTGCCTTCCAGGTCTGGATTTAATGTTGGATTTGTTGGCTCTTGATTCCTAACTAAACTATTGTTCAACCCTACATAACTTACGGGAAGAAAGCACATATTCATCCTTTGTTTCATTCATTCCAAACCCATTGAGTTTTTGTTAATATCACAATCTTAGTCTTAACTGACCAAAAATAAATTCACCATCTTATGTTTGTGACAGTCGGAAAGAAAGAGTTTCACTTCTTAACAACCAGATTACATGTTTAATGGTTGTCTGGTCTCTAACTGGGAACATTAGAGATTTTATTCCACCTCCATTACCATTCTCCTCTCTGTGTGTGGGGACAATGAAATGACCACTGGTTTGAAGGGATGGCATTTAAATTATATAAATGATATGCAGGGTTCCTACACAATTAAAATCAAATCAAAATATTTTTCTAGGCTCACATTTCTTTACATTTTTTGTGGTTTTTAAAACATTCTGGACATTTGAAAACAAAATACTATCAAACATCTGCTTGAATTGCCATCACCTGTAAGGTGCGGAAATAATAAAATCACAGATTGCTAAAATTGTGTTTTTGATTTTTACAGTGTTCTTTAGTGGTTTTGTGGTATCTAGACTTAACAGGATAAGTCCAATTTCTAGATGTATTACTCTTAGACTGGTCAAATAAAAAACGTCGGAATTTTGAACATAAATATCTAAATTTGCTTTGCAATACATCCAAAGAATAAAAGTTTAGTGCTTGGTTTGAAGATTTTAGAGTCAGGTTAAAAACAACAAGTCTAAAAACCAAACAGTAGTAAATTTACCCAAACCTGATTTTTGAATAAATCTACATTCAGTCAGTAAGTTCAAAACAAAATAGTGATGATTAATAAAACACTGGAATAAAGGTGTGTTGTTGCAAATGAAAGATAAAACGTGTCAATTTGGACTGAAATCAGTTCTGCATTATTAGAGTTTTATATTTCAGAAAATGGAAGAGGGAAAAAGAGGCTTAAAATTGAAACATTTTCTAAACTTGTCCAGACATGAAAAATAATTTTAAAAAATTTCTTGCTTTCCACTAATTCGTGTAGGAGCCCTGGATGACATATTTTTGCCATGAGAAAATAAAGGGTCGTGGACTGCTTATTAAAAGTTCCAGGAAACACTGCTCAATTAAAAAGTTAAAGTCCAAATAAAAAATCCTCAAGCTAAATTTATTTTGAAGAGACTGATATGGGTAATAATAATTATGTGACTTTGTTAAAAAATGAATACAAAAATTCCTAACTTGGGACTTATTTTTCTCTAAATAAATGCCTTTGAAATGAAGGCCAATTTTTCTAAATCACATAATCATGATTTTACTACTCCAATAAAAAGCTGAAAATTACATACTTTTTACACATTTTGAGCCAATAGATGTGAAGAACATTGCATATCTAAAACAAATATTGCCAAATATTCAATAGCTTCACATTTATTTTTGGACAAAGATTAAGAAAATTAGGACGTGCTTTAGGATGAGAACTGGATTTAAGAAAGTTTTAAGAGACAACAGCCTCCAAAGTTATCTGTTGAGCACAGATTAAACGATCAGTCACCTGTGGTGATAATACTGTTTACACAATCAGAAACCGAGTGCTTATACTGCCAGATACACCACGGCTGATGAGAGAGGGTAACAAGCTGTCAATACATGCTGATAAAGTTTTATTGCAAATCCAGGAGACTGCGGCGAAACACCTCGTAGACCCGGCCAGGTTGAGGTATCCAATTTCAGTGCATTCGAGTTCATTTAATCCGCTCGCCTTCTCTTTTTCATAAAGAGAAGGCGAAGGAGAAAGAGAGAGAGAGAGACAGAGAGAAACGCATGTTGGAAAGGTAATTACTCTGGAAGCGAAAGGAACAGTGCAGCCTTAATGGATTCTCTTCTTCTAAACGCCAGTCGATCATAATTTCCATTACTGAAGAAAGACAGCTGAGAGAGGACATCTGACAAACACCACAGTCGATTTAGTGCCACTTTTATCACATCTAAATTTAACAGATACCTGTTCTGTAGGAAAAGCAATGCTTATTATTCTGTAAGATACAGAAGTAAAACTGCTGGCTTCATTAGGTGAACTGGAGAGATTTTCAGTTTATTTTCAGGTTCCAAAGTCCAAATTATGAATTACTGATGAAACTTTTAGAACATCTATGAAATGGTGACAAAACGGTACATGTTGTTTTCAAGAATAAATTTGAAAAAGCAAATGAATGAGAAAAATCAGCATTTTTTCCAAAATGTTGATAGATAAAATATTCCCTATTTTTATTAGCTGTTATCAGTGAGAAGCCACTTAAACAAGGAGGACATGCAAAGTCATGAATGGGATTCAGCTCAGGACTTTCTTGTTGCAAGGCAACGGTGCTGACAGCTGCTCCACTGTAGGTCTACATAAAAAGCCCCGGCATTTTATATAGACCTACACAAACAAATAAATAAAATCCAATGGTTTTAAAAATCTAATAAGAAAGTAGAGTTTAACAGCATGCAATCTAAATTTATTTGTAGCGCTCATGTCAGCAAAGGGGCAATTCAAAGAGCCTTACATGATAAAAAAAATAAATTACATTGCAGTGGAAAAATAAAAGAAAGGTTGGCATACAGACTAAAATGAATCAATGTTCCACATAGAAACTAAATGCCGTTTCTCCATATTTGAAATTACTTTTCAAACATGGAGAAGTTTGAAAAGTAATGAGAATCCAGTAAGATTCTCTAGATCTTACTGGTTCTTGTTCTGGGCATGCAGAACAAGAACCAGAAGACCTGAGAGAAGTGGAAAGTTGATACAACAACAGCAGATCTTTAATGTATTGTGGTGCTAAGCCACTCAGTGATTTATAAACTAACAACAGTATTTTAAAGTCTGTTCTCTGATCTACAGGAAGTCCATGTAGGGACTTCAAAACTGGTATGATGTGCTCCAGCTTCCTGGTTTTAGTCAGAATGCGTGCAGCAGCGTACTGTCTGGTTGACTGTCTTGGCAGCGATGCGAAGACACTGTTGCAGTAATCAATGCAACTAAAGATGAACACATGGGTGAATTTCTCTAGATCTTACTGAGACATGAGTCTTTAATCCTAGAAATGTTCTCCAGGTGGTAGAAGGCCGACTTTGTAACTGTCAAAGCTCAGGTTTGAGTCCATCACTACACCCAGATTTCAGGCCTGATCACTACTTCACGCTGACTCTTGATTATTGATAAACAACTTTTTCTGTGAATAATAACTCAGAGATCTACAACCCAGGTTGGAGAACTTGTTTTTATGGTTTGTTAAATTAGTAATTCATTATTCTCACAGTGAACATGGTGGCAGTTTCATTATATGGGCATGAGATATTTTGCAAAAGTTAATAAAAATGTCTTTTAATGAGAATACAGAGAGGGATGTGCCAATTGTATCGATTCAGAGTGAGGTAGGTCATCTCAAAATTGTAATTGTAGGAATTAAAATCCTATTACAAAGACTTCAAAGTAATGCAATCCTCTGTTGGTCTTTCAAATTATATTCTCATAAAATATACAGAAATGTGAGGAATGAATATTTTTGCAAGGCATCGATTTTCCGGTAATCTGCACACATCATATTCATCTCTTGTTTACATTTTTACTCCATCTATGGATCTGCTGAATGCCTCCTGCAATTATTTTGCTTCCTGTTTCCCCCGCCTGTCTAATCTATTAATGTGTATTTTTCTTACAGGTTGTTCGATTTCTAAACATCAGGGAAGACAGCAGGAAAAACCTTCAGCAGTGAATCCTTTTGTATTTAATGGATTTTTCAAAGGTTATAATAACAGCTTAGATGGGCTGTAATTTGAAAAATGAAAGAATGAAGTAGCTCTCCATTAGGAAGCGGTGCAGCGCTTAAAAGACGAGATTCAAAACATTTTAGAAAGGATAAGAATTAAAAATGTACCTAAAACTATTTTATTTGCAAGGTTTTTTTCCCTACGTATGTCTATGCAAGCCTTTTAAAATAGCAGCACCCACTAACACTCATCAAATTGTCTTCAATCAGAGAAAAGCAAGCGAAAACAAAATCCTTGGTCATAAAGTGGTAATTTAAAAGTGGGTTTAAATCATTGTTGGACATCAGGATGGTTGGTTTATGAAGGATTACCTTTTGCATGCCTTGCAGAGCCTGCTGCAGGAAGCTGAGCTGCTGTGAATGAGTGCTATCCTCCTCGCTGCGGACTGGCAGGTTCTTTCCCTGCTCCTGTTTGAGCAGCTCCACTTCGTTCCTGTAGGCGTCCAGCTGGCAGCGTAGCGAGTCGTTCTCCTCCTTTAAGGCTTCTGCTTGGGAAACACCTACAGACATAAAGACACACAACACATATTTTTTAAATGTGCTGAGTGTTATGGGACTAATCAATTTGATTACAGTGTAGGTAAACAGCTTTTAATGGTTTTTATACTTTGCACTGTAAATAAAAACTAAAAACCTGAAAGCTGGATAGTAACATTCAAGGTAAATTTCTTTATTCTCTTGGGTGTTTGCAGGTATAGAAGGTGAGACAATATTTTATGACAGTACACCCTGAAAGCCAGAATAACAACAAATCTATTTGATAGAAGCTTGCTAATAAAAGCCCCTCAGCTTATTCCCAAAGTGCAGACAGAGTCAGAAAAGGATCTTGTGTTTATTTATAAAACCGGTTACACTCAGGAACCAGAAAACCTCTAACAGCTTTTTTCCACTTAATTCTTCTGTGTCGTCCCTAAAGACAACACAGTGTAAGTTACTGCTACAACGCACCTTTTATTGGGATCAGAAGGACATTTTCCCACCTGAATTAAAATGACAAAAGACTGACAAATAAGCATGCGACAAAGAAAGAAAGAACTTCCGACAAACATTCTGGCATGTGAAGCTTGAGTGGAAAAACGCAATTTTATCCGAATCTAGATCAACTATTTTACATTTTAATTCAAAATCATGACTTTTATCGTATTAAAAGTCATGTTTTCAAATGTTAAATGTCCCTGTCATTAACTGAATTAAAACATACAGTTGAATTTTATATATACTGAAGACAGTATTAAAGAGGAAGCCATTAGACCAGTAAAACATTGAAGACAAAGACCTTCATTTTTGGAGTGTGGTTTAATGAAACTGAAGTGGAACTGTTTGACCATATTGACCATTGTTACATTTGGAGGAAGAACTGAGATGCTTGTACGTCCTAAATGTGAAGTATGGGGGGTGGCAGCATCATTTTGTGAGTGTGTTGTGCTGCAGGAGGGACTGGTGCACTTAAACCCAAGCAAACTACTGAGAAGCCTGTAAAAGTAAACCCAGAAGATTTGACCCAAATCATAAAGGTTAAAGGCAATGCTACAAAATACTGAGGTAAAGTATTGAGGTAAAGGTATATAAACTTCTGATTTGAAGAGAATACAATGTAAATATATCAGATTCTTTCACGCTCTCATTATTGGGACATTTATCAAATATAAATAATTTAGGTAATTCTAACTTACCTAAACCAGGAGATTTACCTTCAGACAGTAAGAAAAAAGTCTTTTTTTTTTTTATTCAGTGTATGTATTCCTCTGGTTTCAACTGTACATGAACAAAACATGCAAATGACAGATTCAACAAATAAACTCTGCCTCACACCACATCTAGTATTTTATATTATAAAATGCGTATAAATTATCCATGGATCAATTAAGACAAAAATAAATCCACATGCTCGCTTCAGTTTCCAGGTAAGTGACTTATTTTCTCTGAGAATTAACATGTTTCAAAGAAAATCCTGATGTAAATTGTACACAAGCCAAGGACAGCCATGTCTGCAATTAATGTTGTTTATGTGATTTCTTTCATTTGCTACCTTGCATGATTTTCATGTCAAAACACCAGAGTTGGTCTATTTCCATTATCCTGAGAATTTGGGCTCTTGTTCAGTCGGAATATTGGCGCACTCAAGAAAACAAGCTGCATTTTTGTGATCATGAGAGGATTATGGGGTGAAAACGAATGATTCTTGAGTTCTAAACAGCAGCTTAGCATTAATTTATCCTTTAACAAGTACTGGCTCAAAGCTCAAAAGCTCAACATTTCTGTCAAAGCAGTTGAGAGACACTGAAACATGACTTTCTATTCCTCATGCTTACATGGGATGCATTTTAATGTGAGAAACACTGAACAGCAGACATATGGATCATTCATTGGCAGGAAAATACTGATGACCTTTTTCTACATATAAAATATAAAAGCTCACATGCAGCAGCTGTTCACTTTCAATAAAAGCTGTTAAAGGTTTTCATAGAGTTGAAATTCATTTAAATTTCTATTGCCACTCAAACATTTGATTAAGCAAATAAACAATGCAAACAAATAGCTCAATAGATAAGAAATGTGCTTCACGTATGTCAAAATGCATTAAATTTATTCATGTCTATAATCTTAACGTTCCAAAGTCTCATTTTGCCCTCAGTCCAGCTAAATAAAATGAAGAACTGAAAACTTTAATGAGAAAAATTGGGGGCGGGGGAACGATTAAACCTGCTTCTGTTAAGATTTTTACTTAAATCCTAAATTAAAACGTTAGTTCTTTATCACTTTTAGAAAAAGTTTTAAAGAGACACTTGTGGCTCCGCAGTTTGAAGGTTGCAGTTTGTTTTAGACAAACATATGAGGAGTTTGTGTTTTTTGCTGGATGTTTCTTGATGTGAAATTTTCAGCTTGAAAAACCAGTGATAATGAAAATAATTATTTTGTATCATTTGGGATTTTGAGAAAATCTCTAATTATGTTGAGAAATTACTTTTATTAATCAAAATGATACTGCAGCAATAAATTGATATCCTAGATCAGAGGTCTTTAACTCCAGTCCTCCAGTGTCAATGTCCTGCAAACTTCTGCAAAGGCCTTGTCATTAATTACTGATTTTATTCAGGTGTGTTCTAGCAGGGAGGCATCCTAAAGCTGCAAGGCAGCGGCACTCTTGGACTGGAGTTGCAGACTCCTGTCCTAGATTGTTCTTTAAAGAAAATAAACCTCGTTATCTCAAAAAGTGACATTTGCATGCAAAATATCTGTGTTCCCAATCTCCCAGTACAAGTTGCCTCATTAGAAGTCTTTAGTGGTGTCTGGACTCACGCCGTATCTGATAAATCAAACACCAGCAGCGTGTTGACAATGACTGGAAAGTGTAATAATCCCAGAATGTTCTGTCCAATAACTCTCTGCTGGATATTTGACCTGACCTGTAGAGCAGAGGCAGCAGACAGAGGGAGGGATCATTATTATGAAACCCGCCCGGCACCAGAGACATCCAGCACTATCAGCTCGCTCCCCTTCTTTAAAGAAGAAGCTTTAAAAAAAGGGAAAAAAAGCTAATTCACCGTCTTAACAGGAGATAATCCTCATCCTATCTCTCTGTGTGTATATAAAAGGGTATCTTATTAGGGTTTGTGTAGGTGTTCATGAGAGCTGCCAGCAGTCTATCATCAAGGACCATTGGTAGTGTTAATGAACTCTTGCTGGGCGAGTGTGTGTGTCCAGATGGAGCTTGTGTGTGCTTCTCTTCCAGCAAAATGAAGGTTTGAGGTGAAAAGGGTATTGATCTGAGAGCCTCATCAGCTTGGCGAGAGGAGATGTCAACCGCGTGGCCAGATTCGGTTACATAACCAGCAGTGCTATCGACCCACAGGAATGCATGCACACGCCTCCGGGCGCACATCCGCCAACAATAACCGACGGTCCGTCTTTCTATTCCGCACATGGCTCAGACGCAAAGCTTCGATTCGCTTTGAAGAGGCTGCAGTCATAACACAGGTGTTTCCAGCAGGGCTTGTTGACGTGTAAACATTCATTCTTAAAGGTTAGAGAGGAAAAAAGGGGGCTTAACACTTCAGCCTGTTAACACAAATATCAGGACGTGTCACATTAACACCCGTCACCTCCACCGATCCTGTGGAATCGAGCGAAATGACAAGACTTTGACAGCAGCACTAATCGCTGATAGCTAAATAGAAAGATTGCAAATGAGCCGACTGCAGCGTTTACATTTATTTGCATGGTAATTAGAGATGCTGTCAAATTGGCAAATGGCAGAGATCGGAATGATGAACAGGGAGGAAGAGTATATGAAGGAGAGCTTTGCATAAGGAACAGCTGACAGCGACCTTACACGTGGCGGTGAGTGGTTTCTCCACACTGCCCTGGTGACTACTCTCAGGTTATTGTTATGGGGCTTGAGAGATAAGCAGCACCATTAGATTTAGTTGCTTCAGCACACACAAATAGACTCCTCTCAGGTAAAAAACTGATTATCATCGCCCTTATAATCTGAAATATCTCTGTGTCTCTGTATATATTTTTGCTGGAGTGAGGCGTGATGTACTTTGAACCTTTTTCTTTATTCGTGTGGAGCTGTAGGAAGGCTGTAAGATGTTTAGAGGATGATCACTGTCATTCCAGTCAAACACAACCGTCTCCCTCAGTTATTTAACAATCAATGCGTTCGCCCTCAGGAGATCTCGATCGGTAGATTTCCTGTCAAGATGACAACAGTGCTGAGCTGGAGATACGCGCATGCATATGCATACCTGAGTCCTCAGAGTCTTTGCTGTCAGGGACGTCCTCCATATCATCATCAGACATTTCCATCTCCTCTTCTCGCCTGATGCCCATCAGTTGCTCGTTGTGCATGTTTCTGATCTCCTGTGAAACACAGTGAAAGGAGCAGTGGGTGAGAACTGCCAAGACCCATGAGGACTTTTAAGGAGGTGCTGAACTTGACTGGGTGCAATCACCAGGAAAGAGTCCTCTTCTATAGTTAATGTGGAGCATAAGTTATGAGGAACACTTTAACGCGTCAGAGTAGGATGAAGGAGGATGAATGGAGATGAAATGCTTCAAAACTAAGGAGCTGCTTCTCTTTTTACAGCTCAGACTGCAAATGAGAAAATATGGGTTTAAACTTTACGAACAGTTAGAGCCTGAAAGTTCAATATACTCTATTAGGAATAAATTTTCGGGAAGTGGAAGAAAAATGATACATGGATTGAAAGCTTTTTTACATTTAAGATTAAAAATGCATTTCTATTCAACCTGCTGTAAAAATATTTCATTGAGACAAATTTTGTCTTTTGCATAAATAGAGATGGAACATTTTGCCCATTCATCTTTGTGAAATACTTCAAGTTCAGTTAAATTAAGTAGTTTTCAAACCTTATGATAAATTATTAATTGGATTTAGGTGATCAGTCTTAAGTTTTAAGCCTTTCGAAGCATCAAACTGGGTTTCCCTCAGGATAACTTTGCTCAAAGTATCTCCAAAGCATGCTGATGCCACCACCACAATACACAACAGAGATGATCTCTTCAGGGTGATGCAAAGTGTTTATTTTTCTGTCAGACAAGTTTTTACATGTGTTTAGAGCACATCCTTTGACAAGTGTGTTGTGTCCTCTCCTTGGTTTGTGGCAAACTTTCAACATAACCTCTAAGAGCTTTCTTCTTGCCACCTTTACACTAAGACAATCTGTAGATCTCTGAAGTTTCTGCAAATTTAGCGCTGCCCATTTGGCTCCTTCTTTTGTCAATTTAATGCCTGCCTTATTAAATAAGGAGGTTTGCTATGAACGCTTTCCAGATGGTGGATTGAATAGAGCTCTGTGAGATGTTCAAAGTTTAGGTTTTAAAAGCTAAAACTCAATTTTAAACATCTCTACAACTTCATCTCGAACCAGTTTGCTGTGTTACTTGGTTTCATTATGACGCTTGTTTACTAATGTTCTCTAACAAACCTCTGAGGCCTTCACAGAACATCTGGATTTGTACTGAGATGAAATTGCACACAGATTCACTTAATTAACTAAATAGGAATCTTCTGAGGGCAGCTGGATTTTATTTTGGGTATATTAAACAATAAAAGTGGCTTAATATAGAACACTTTATAGATTTTAATTAGTAAATAATAAAAAACACATATTTCCCTTCCTTCCCGCACTATTATGCACTACTTTGTGTTGGTCAATTACATACAATCCATAAAGCATGTGCAAAAGTTTGAAACTTTTGTAGGGAATCATACATTTAATAAAATTTGGAAAGATAAAAGACATAAATTTAAACAAATACTCTTTAAAATTGCTTACCGGTAACTGTAGTAAATAAGAAATGAAACAAAAAAAGTCGCTTTTGTGGCCATTATCACACTTTAGGTAAAAGTATGTTGTCATTGTGCTGAGATCAAGAAAATTAATAAAGATTCTCAGTAAATAGCTGCTGGAGCTCCAGCTCAGGATAAGAGAGATTCCTACTTAAACTGATTGAAATCACACTGCTGTGAAAAAACAAAAAAGTCAAATGACACAGCTAATTTATTCAGAGCGGCCACCATCAAAACTAAAGCTGCAACAATTTAACAAAGCATTTTGTACAAGAACAAGCTGATCAAATAAAGTTATTTTAGATGATGGTGCTAAAAAAATCCTCTGCAACCCATCAGAAGAGAAAATTGTGCAAATTACCAGTAGCTACTTCTAAAAGCTCTTTAAAAATGTAAAAACTGACTTGTTTTCATCCTAGAAATTAACTAGTGTTTCCACAAAAGATTATTTTTAAACAGCTGTGTTAGCGCAGACTGTCCTGCTATTGCAGATTTTTATGCAGCGTTCTGTTTTAATTCCCAACAAGAAAAAACAAGAAAAAAAAATCAGATGTTGAAAAGCTTCAATTGAATTCTATAAGAAAGAAAACTGAAACAAAAATATCATACTTTTTGCTAAAGGTAGCAGAGAGTATCTCAAATAAACTGTCAGCTGACGTCACCAACCAAAGCTCATGGAAGAAGTCACACAGGTAACTCCACACACACCAGCACATGAAGAAACAACCCACTGGTGGGCATGAAGCCCACTGACAGGAGGCGGCAGCTGTTGTCTGACTGAGGAGCAGAGCTGAATCTATTTAACTCTGCTGCCTTTTCTTCCTCCCTGCCACAGAATCTGAATGAAGTAACACACTTCCTGTCGTGGCCTGTCTTCGCTCTGACCAAAGGCGTCCAGTGTTGGAACCTCCAAGTCTGATTTACTGTGGAAACAGGGTTGCATCAGGCCATATTTAGCAAGTTAAGGAGTAATTTGTTGTGATTTAACACACACATGAGGCCACATGTAGCTTTTTCACACCTTTAACCAATTGCTACGGTTTTCTGACCTTCACACGAATGTATGGTTGCATCTTGCAGCTCTTACTGTATTACCTCCTCATATTTAACCACAGGCTTTCAGTTGTGAGGAGGCTGAGTGCTCAGAAATAAATGACAGAGAGCAGAAGTAAAGTAGCTGCTGAAGAAATTCGAAGTCTGGTGAGACCTAGATACAGAAGGGTTGTAATAAGATGGTGCAAACCAAAATACAGAAGGAGGGCAAATAAATATGGAGCCGTAAGCCATCAGCACACAGAACCTGGTAAAAGTATTCACACTTTAACTTTCTTTGTATTTTACGGAGATTTGATGTGATAGAACACAAAAATCCTGCATTTTTTATTTTATTTTATTTTTTTACAGATAAACATGCTGAAAGTGTGGTGTACATTTTAGATCTAGTATGCTTACTTACATATGTCTTTCCAAATGTAGTTGGTAACACATTCACTTAGTGTAGTGTTTATATTGCTACTGATTGTCTGTGGTTTTAATTCAGTCTCTTTTAAAGAGGTCACAATTATATATACAAAAAATTATTCTTCATTTTTTCAGAATAGTTAAGTAAACGTGGCAACGTTTTATAACATAATCCTAAAAGGAAACCTATTAAAAGTGACAAAAGACTTGAGACTGGTGTAGATGTTTGCCATACAGAAGAAAAATGGCCCTAAACGTGCATCCAAAGCTGCTATTTATGTGTAATAATGGCCCAGTCAAAGTCCAGACCTAGTCATAGTCATTTTGCATACAAATTGTCTGAGGTTTAGCTCAAAAAGGAATGGGCAAAACAATCAACTAAAAATGTCATTTGTAATAAATTGAAGAAAATTACATGTATTTTCATTCTACAAAGCAAACATAAGCTACTTTGTGTTGATCTAAAATTTAACATAAAGAGTACAGAAGAGGTACTCAACATTCATCACTCATCCTCCCACCGTGTGTGCAAACTGACTTTCACACAAGCTTCTACTATTCAGCAACAGATGGAAGATAAAATTTCAGGTCGACTGTTTTGATACTTCTGAGAATTACAGCAACAGTTTTGGTTTTCATCACCTACCTTATAAAGAGGGGTTTTAGTGCAGGATGATTGCTGCTTCTGCCATGTCAGATTCTGTTATTATTCTGCGTGCGCGACTTAATGTGTACCTAAATTACAGCTTGAATCTGTTTGTCGAGCTGAAGTTCAAAGAAACTTACCAATCGAAATATGATCATAAATGGTCCATTAGACCCCAGACTGCAACACACTCCAGACCCTCCATTACATACAAACCATCATCATGCCAATTAATGTTCCATTTGGGAGAGTAAGAACACGGCAAGCACACAGTAAATTACAAAGAAATGCTGCTTGAATAACAAAATTCACACACTTTCAGTTCTCAAGATGCTTTTCCTGTCATTTTCCTGTAATCCTGGCATCCTCTGGTACAGGGAAAAGAGCTTGTACAGATTTACCTGTGTGCAGGATGCCATTAGAGATGGAAACAAACTCACCCAGCAGCTTGTATTCCTTCAGAGGGGAGGTGGAGAGAGGTGAGGAGAAGAGAGGAAGAGGATGGGGGGAGATGTCTGGACCTCTGCAGTGAGCAGACACCTGTTCTGCTGCCTTTCTTGGTTAAAAGTACTTACTATATCACTGTTTTTCTGTATTTCTTCTTAAAACATTTTAATAAAGATTTTGTTTTTCCATGCCATAATGTGGGACTAGTTAAAACATAATAAAGTTGTCAAAGAAGCATGAAACAGAAAAGCAGAACGTCTACCTTTACATGTTTTACACGCACAACAGAATGAAACCAAAGTGTACCAACCTCAGCTTGTTTGCGCCACATGTCCAAGTTCTTGCGCTGAGCTTTGGAGAAATGGTCCCATGCCTTTTGTTTGGAAGCAGCTTGGAATACAGACACAATCTGTTCAACTGTGGCGGGATGCAGGGAAGGAGCAGAGACCACCCAGAGACAGAGACAGAGAAAGACAGAGGGCAGTTGGGAGGGAGCAGAGGAGTGAGAAAGTGGAGTCAACTAGGCATCAGTACTCTGTGTGAGCATGTTTGTGTGTGTTATACATACCGACTGATGCCATGGCATCGCCTTATGGAAGGTTGTTCCAAGTCACATTTGACAATTTTGAGTAATCACGCAGTCATTCATGTTAAATTAATGTGACATTTTCAGATTTTCTGAAAGTCTTTGGTTTACATCCTCCTTTTAGCTCATTTTTAGTCAACTATCTGACCATTTTCAGAGGAATTTTTCCACATTGTACCTTTCTTTGTTAGAGCATGACCTATGAATCATTTGGACATACAAAAGGCTGCTAAACTGAAGGGATGTTTTATAAAGGGGTGCTGGTCACCATGTGTGTTTGCTATTTTTACACAAATACTTTGGATAGGAAAAGGTGCTGCCGGATGTTTCTAGTAGACCATGCGTCATTTCATACCAACCATTCATATCTTAGGAGTGCTTTATATTCTCTTTGATAATATAAAGCCCTGCTGATAGTGCTTTAGTGTTTTTGCAGACTTTGAAAACATTAGCGCACTTAGCTTCCCCAAATTAATTTTTCCAGATAAAGTCTAAAGAGCTAATTTACTTGGCAGTTTCATACATTTTAAGTTGAATAAAGTTTGTCCTCTGTGTCGAAGTTTTGGATACCAACTCTAAAAGAAATCTTCAAGTAGTTGGATGTTTATATTCCTGCTCTTATTTTGAAGAGGATAAAAACTGTTTACTCTGCAGTTGTTTCCTCTCCTCATATTCTCCACCCGTGATGTGGTGAAGCAAATCATCATGTTTATTCTGTACCCAGAATGCATTGCTGTAGAGCTACAGCCTGTAGTTCCAAAGTAAACACTTAATAATCTACTAATGTCCGGATGTGCTTTTTGAATGAAGTCCCAATGAGGTCGGTTAGGTAAAATCAGCAACAGTGTTAGCAATACACAACAACTATAAAACTGAAATCATGAGTGAAAGGTCTGTTGCAAAGAATCACTTCCTGAAGCGCAACCTAATACACTAAACTTCATTCATAGGACTGAATTGACTCAATATTTCTGTATATAAATTGCATCAGTTTGGTTTGCAAGAGGACTTGGGGTATTTTGTTAGGAATTGGCACTAAATAAATAAACTGAATTGATTATTTTCCTTGACACCAGTCAAAGTACAGAGGTCTGCTTAAAAAGAGTATGCTGCCAAAATAACTGTGTAAAAATGTGAATCCATTGAATCTTAGCAGTCGTAAAGACGGAGTGAAAATGTACTGAATGGATGTCACTGAGAAGCCACTGTTAGACTTTGAGTGTGGGCCAGAACCAGACTCAATGGAAAAGTGGTGTAATAAAAAACCTTTAAACAAAATACACTGAAATTAAATAAGTTTTATGATTATTCTCCATTTTAAATGTAATAAAATGTAATCGGAAAAATCTGGACAACTATTTACAATTTAAAAGATAATAATACTAGACGGGCTCACCAGAAGCAAAATATAAAGAAATTAGGAGGTGGTTTAAAATTTCTGCACAGTATTTCACATCCAAACTGTTAACTTTTATTATGTTTGCTTTACATTTGTTTCTCAACCATAAAACTGAAATGTTTTAGCAATTATCATACATTAAAAAAAACCAGGTGATGCCAAAACGATGAGTCCCACAGACAGATGGTCTTATGACCTACACAGTGTGGAATGGGAGCAGTGCCAAGTACTGCTTCCTGAGGAATATAGGGTCACCACGGCCAGAATGTTTTATTTTGTGGGAAAAATAACTGTGAAACTGCTAAATAGGAACTTCCTGACAAACAAAAAAAGGTATGCGATATTAAATGAATTAATTACTGCAAACATGCCAGCATTACAGCTACACATAGGAGCAAAGCTTACAAAAACTGCTACCAGTTGTTTTATTACAGGACACTGAGTCCATATGAGAGTGTATCAAATTCTGGCAAACTGCCTTTAGATCCTTCATAGCATAAGCTATGAGGATATGCCTGATTTTCCTCTCTGAACCTTTTCACTGCGAGTTTGTTATTAGATTTGCTCAGAAACTGCCGGTGGCCAAAAATAACCCACTGTTCTTCTGCCAGCATTGACCAGGGTGCAGCTCCACTGCAGAACAGGTCTCTTAAGAACCTTACCCAAGGACGCCTTCTTACTGCCGCATTACAGTCTTCCGGATTACATATCCCTCTGCAGAGGACCCTTTTCTTTTTCACAAAGGGGTAAGAGCACATCAGACAAGCTGCAGCTCTACAGATAGTGTAGAGAATTAAGCTTTGACTCAGCTATAAGAGTTGTTTTGGGATAAAACTAAATGAGACACAAGCATCAACTCTGGGGCCACTGCAGACCCTACCTGTGCAGTGATCTGCAGCATAGTGTTGACTCTTACTCCTATCAGCTTACAGCTCTGTTCAAAGTGGTTGTAGAGAACTGGATGGGAGGTCTGTGCATTTCTGAGGTTCAAATATACACACAAATCAATAAAACTGGTTTTGTATGAATACGTGTGTTTGCAGGGTGCTGAGAGACAGAACAGCTCAGGAATCAATAGCATCTTCCCAGCACCCTGTAATTTGATGAAGAGAGTGATGATGAAGGCAAAGAGAGACACTGAGCACAAAAAAAATTAACTTTCAGGACTGTGAGCTCCTATGCAGCTATAAATATGGTGGGGCAGCATTTTTTAAGTGCTAAAATAGAAATTCTTCTTCATTCAATGTAGAAAATATTAGAAGTGCATTTTTTTCTCACTTGTTATACCAAATATTATTAATATTGTTAAAAAGAATATGCCCTCTTGCAGATTTCAAATGTTTTTGCTTTTAACTGTTACACTTAAACAGTTTGGATAATCAAACAAAAACTGTGTTTAAATCAAGATTTTATTATTAAGAAAAAAAGCCATCAAGGCCTTCCTGGCACTGTGAGCAAAAACAACTGCCATCAAGTGTTTTCATATTTTAAGGAAGAATTGCTTAAAAACCGACAGAATGGAGGGTTTGAGCATGAACGCCCTTTTAAAGAACATGCCACCACAAGTGGATGTATTTAACTCTGGCCTTTGACTAGGCCACTCCAAAACCTTCATGTATTTTATCTTTTAAACTACTCAAAATGGACTAGCTGGTTTCAATTATGCTGATGCATAACCCAGGTGCAGCTAAAGTCACAAACTGAACGGCAAACATTCTTCTTCTAGTTGAATTCTTGGTTCTTCAAATTACAATGAATTATTTGGATCCTAAAGCTACAAAGTAGCCCCAGACTACCTGATTACCATGAGATTTGATTGTCTTTATAATTTCCACTTTCTGAAATCAAGTGTTAGTTTTCTTTCAGAACTATAGGAAGCATTCAAAAGCCTTCTGAAATATTTCTGTTTTACAAAGTTTCATAATTTTATCTAGATTACAAAAAAGAAGAAATTGTTAAGAGTGCATTCACTTCTTTACAGCTCTGCAACGACTTTTTAAAATTTGTATCCCATAAGAAGACCAGAACCAAAAAGAAGAGAGCTTTACCCTTTTCAAACCTGTAAACTAGAGCCAGCAGGCCAGCTCAGATTTATAATGAAAAAGAACAGAAACACACCAAAGGGAAGGCAACACTGTGAATGGGAATGCGTTTCTACTGGTAGAAATAATCGAATATGGATAATACACACTCTGCCTCTTTATGGCTTATTTGAACTAATAATGCATGAAACATCACCAACAACAACAGAAGATTGTCTGGATGTTTGCATTTTGTTTAACATACATGTGGTGGGATGAGTGGAGACTGAGCGCCGCAGGCTGTGGAGTAAACTAGCAGCTGCAGAGCTGAAGCTGTCAAAGGTGGGTGTTGCACAAGCATGGCTTTTTTTTAACCCTATAAGAGTGTAAAAGAACTAAGCATGTAGTAAATGTTTGTGTTTAGTCTTCATTGTACTCTAGAAAAAACAAATGTGTTAGGCCACTTACTTCTTTCATCTGAAGGGAACCTTAACAATCGGCTCCTGACGTCTTTCATGAATAATAAAATGACGTCTGATTTTTTTGGTATTTTGAAAGTCGAAGGTATCAAAAACATTTATGAACGTCTGAGGGAGATAGGGATTTAACTTACCATTCTTTAATCAGATATTAAGATTGTGGTAGCTCGTTTAAGGACGAATACAATGAATGCAATTATAAATGTTAGAACATATACTCTCAGTGTCGGGCTATGAACAATGTAATACTTACTTTTTCTGTGGATTTCAGCACTCCGGGCATAAAAGTCCTGATTTGGATTTTAAAATGATACCAAGCAAGCAAAAAAAAAAAAACATTTATCTGACCTGGATATCTACTGCACAAGCAGTATTTTTACTCTCTGGGCTTCACATGTAGTCATTTCACAGCCAAAAAAAACTGTGTTTTAAAACTGTGTTTTATTTAGATTTTATGTGATAGACCAACACAGAGCAGAGGATAACTGAAGACAAACTGGAGGTCCAACCTCAGATTGCTAAAGAAGAAAAGAAAGAAGAAAAGAAAGAGGCCAGTAAATGAGAGTTTTGTCTTTGAACGAAGAGGCAATGAATCGACCTCCAGCAGGATGATGGCTTAGAAGCACAAGATGCTTAAGTTACATCCCTAAAAGTGCTTAATCAATAATATCTTTGAAAACCACAATAAAAGTTTTCATTTGGAAAAACCTTTATTGAAAAACCTTTTCATTTTGGAAAGTTTCCAAATGTTTTTATGAATAGAAAAGTGAAAAGTGCGGGGTGTATTTGTATTCAAGCTGCTTTGGTCTAAATAAATGAAAGTCAATTAATTCACTTTAGATGCTTCTTGTTTAGTACATAAATACTGCTTGTTTAATTTAACCTCTGATTAATAAAGATCTTGTTGTGGGGATGGTTTTCTTTGTCAGAAACTCGGGAGCTAATCAGAGTTGATGGGAAGAAAATTAAAGATAAAAACAAGACAATCCTGGAAGAAAACCTATGAGATGACCAGAGTGGAGGTGTATCTGATCCTCAGCTGAGGTTGGAGAATCTGTCCAAACAACAACTCAAACATAAATCTGGCCAAGGAAAACAACTGCTTAAAGAAACCCAAAGTAAAACATGGAGGTAGACGGTAGTCTGGTCGGATAAGCCCAACAATCATCGACATGTCATCTCTGTGGCGAAATATTGTGGTGGGATTATACTTTTCAGCAGAGAAATGGACTCTGATCAGAGTTGTTAGGAAGAGTGCAAAAGTCTTGAAACTAGGGAGAGTCTAGGGAGAGACTATGCCCTTCAGCAGGAGCTGCAGAGCACTGGTTTAGCATATTCATGGATTAGAATGGCGTAGCCACAGGCCAAACCTGAATATAACTGGGAAGACTTAAAAACTGATGTTTACAGATGTCCTCCACCCAAAATGACTTAGTTTGAGTATTTTCCAAAGATGAATGGGTTGAAGTTTCAGCTTCCACATGTGGAAAGCTGGTAGGAGTCATACTCCAAACTAACCCCAAACCTCATAGTGAAAGGCGGTTGCACAATGAATCCTGCTGGTGGGGCTAAAAAAAGGGAAAGATACAAATGCAGATTTCCAAAAGCTGTGTATATGAGGGAAAAAGAATTAAAACCATGGATAATTTCCCCTTCCCTTCAAATTTATGGATTACTCTGTGTACTATCACATAAAATCCCCATAAAACTCACTGAAGCCTCAGATTGAAACACAACAAGCAGTGAAAATGTTAAAGGGCCAAGGCACTGCAGTAAGTGGGAAGAGTGACGATAAAGACTCACATTGAGCAACTATGCCAGCCAGCGCCGACTTGAACTTGTCCTTGGCCTCTTCCATCTCCTTCTCGTGTTGACTCTTCTCGCCGATCAGCCGGCGGATGTGGCTGTTGGAGGACTGGATCATAGAGTAGAAGTTGTTGGCGTTCCTGCGGTTGACTTCGCCCCGTTCCAGCCAGGTCAGGAGTACGCGGACGGCCTCTGGAAACTTACAATCATCTGGGGGAAAAAGAAGGAGGATGAAATGGAAGAAAGAAGTTAATTTTGGACATAATCTACAAGGCTTTACCAGACTCCTGCCTCTGTGGAAAATGACTGTTACTAGGCATAAAACACTGCTTTTCAAGCTCTTAGGACAAAATTATGAGTTGAGTGAAAGAATACAAAAAAAAGATGGCAAAAAAACTAAAATTATAGCTGAAAAAAGAAAATGATCATTTCAGCTATATATTTTGCTAACAAAACATTGTGGACTAAAATGATAACTTGGAGGCAAAATAGGCTATAAAACCAATTTCTACTGCAGGTGGTCTATCATCACAGAGTGTAACTGAGTTTGGAGTACAGTAATACAAACTGGCAGTAAAAACAGCAAGATCTCTTTTCCCCTCTGGGTAAAAAAAAGAAAAATCTACAGCAAATGACTGTGTTGCTCCCAACAGCAGTCTGGAGAGATCACAAACACATTCTTGGCTGAAACAGCACAGCGTCTGAGTTTACTCCTTGCTTTTGCTAAGGACGGGCAGCGGAGAGCTGGAAAAGACACATGCAGATAGCAGAGAAGCGGAAAGTCGCAGCCGAGTTATCAGGCCACTGTGACTGAGACCTGGAAGTGCCACTGCTCATTAGAGAAACAAGTTTATTCAGGCAGAAAGTCGACAGAAAGCTGTAAAGAGGCAGAAAGGAAAGTTAAGGAGAGAAGACTGAAAAACGACGAGCGGCGAGGGCGGATGAGACAACCCAGGAGCATGTCGTTGGGATCCACTCATACAGCATTTAACAGAATCTGTTACAACAAATTCACACAGTCTGTTAGAGCTGGAAATGCTTTGTTGGACTGAAGGTTTCCTCCCATGATATATCCATTTTGCAAAGAGTAACCATGTTGTACATTCATCCATTATGTACCGTCCGAGTTTCTGACCCCGTTTCTAAGGGAGAACCCAGACACCCTGCAGAGGAAACTTATGTTAACAGTTTATATCCATAATCTCGTTCTTTTGGTCAATACTCAAAGCTTGTGACCATAGATGAAGGTTCGAACGTGGATGGCCACGAAGGATGGATACAGAGAAAAAATAAAGGAAGGTCACAAAGAAGAAATGGAGGAAAGAAAAAAATAAAATGAAGTAGAAAGAAAGAGCACAAGAAAGGAGACAAATAAGAAGCATAAGGATGCAAAGAATAATGAAAGGAAAGAAAGAATGAAGTACATGAAGAAAGAAAGAACAAAAGGAGAGAAGGGAGAAAACAAGGGAGAAAGGAAGGACACAAACAAGGGAAGAAGAAAGAAATGGCAGGGTGGGAAAGGAGGAAAGAAGGAATAAAACAAAGAAGATAGGCAGGAAGAAAAGGACACAATATAAAGACAAAGGAATAGGAAAAAATGTCTCAGATAAGGCACATTTCCCAATTCTCCTTTTTCTTTTTCCATACTTGTCCAGACTTGTAAAATATCTAAACCAGATTCTATGCTTTTCCAGATTGTGTAGAAACCCTGTTGCCTCGTCAGGTTAAGCCATGAAGCATTTCCTCCCCTGTGATTCTCAGTTTCCAGTGTTTGTTCTCCAATATTTCACAGCTGAAGTCCCAACGGCTGCCAGCATCCATGTCCAGGTACCTTTGATTTTGTCTCCCAGCTGGCTGCACTCATGCTCTGAATAGTGGACGATGGGAGGAGGGGACGGCGGCCGCAGGCGATCCTCCTCCAACTTGCGCCTGTGACGCTCCTCTCGGGCCAACATGCGCTGACGGCATTCCCACTCGTACAGGTCGTCTCTGGCCTGAGCGAAGTCAACGTGGAGTCGCCCGGTGTCCTTTTTGTCTGTGCTTGAGCCCAAACGGATTCGATATCCTAGGAAACATATGAGTTTGATTTCAAAATCAGAAAAACAAGAGAAGGAGATGAAAGAGGAATGCAGAGGGCCATTCTTTACCCCTCTTACATTTCCACTGCCTCTATCAATGTAGAAACAGATTACTAGGGTTGAAGGAAAGAGACCTGGTGGGGAGGTAGTGCATTTATCATGTTCTGAACCTGTGAGGGTTGAGCTGTGTGGAGAAATAAGCTAAAATCTCTCCACACTACGTTCCAGCATTTCTGCGGTACATATTTTAAATTTAGCTGGAAAGTGCATAAAATGCCCAAAAACCCAACATGCAGATTGCAGTTCAGTCAGCTGACCTCTAAATCAGAGACAAAATACAAAAGCACTCAAAAAATAATTTTAAGTATTGTTAATAGATTTGATTGATAGAGAAAAAATTTACCATTTGATTAAAATAAATATAAAGAAGGGTTTTTATTTGCATCCATTGTAGAAATCTTCAAACTTTTGATCCTTTTATAACAAAAGTATATCATGTTAAAGTGAACAGTCTATCACGAGATTTTAAAACCTAATTTAATTTGTAAAAAATTTAATCTCAAGACTATTGATAAAAACAGATCAAATTTGTATCCAATAATAAAGAAATATATGATAAAAAGCAGAAAAATAGAGACCAAGAGCAACTGAAATTTAACATTCAGTTCTATTTGAACCCAGTTAAAACACAGTCTAGTCAACTTTAGTTCATAATGTCTATTGGTAAGCAGTTATTTATCCAAGTCAGCTCAGTTGAAAAGTTGCTGATAATAACCTTTCATCCTGAGCAAGCAGGTGGCGACAGTGCAGAGAAATTACTCAATCTTACCAGGCAGAAGCATACGGCAGAAACCGACCGAGTATGAGCGGCCATCTGCTGTTAATGCCTAATTGTTTGTTTTTTTAAAAAAGGTTAACTGTAACTGTATCAACTGGTCAATACATAAGAGAGACTTAGAGGCCAATTGCTTCTCTACAGGCTCAGTATTCCTCATTAACCCCTCTTTTCCTCTTAACTTCCTTCCTATATCTACTTTATCCCCCTTTCTCAATTTTCACTAATGACCGGTTGTGTACTGAAGTGAAACCTTGCTCCATTATGTGATCTAATTGGCTTAAATGATCCAAGAGTGTTTTATGAAAGAGCTTACTAACACAAACCAGAAAAAGCAAAGAGCTAAAAAGTCAGGAGTTTCTCCTCCAGTCTGCTCTCACTGCCTCAGACTCTTAATCTAACCCTGCTTCAATATTTCATATGAGGAGGTGGTGGTGTGCTGGAGCTGCCGGAGTGTGTGTCATTGCTGGGTATTGTTGTTTGCACAGGCTCTCCTTGAGTGTGTGTGGGTGGGGGATTATTTATGGGGAAACTACACAGCTCTGTCATCGCTCTAATATATGGACCTCTGCACCCACACCTCACTGTAAGAAGAGAGGTTGTTGAAATCAAGGGATCTCTCATTCAAACTCACTATCTCTCATGCGTTTGTGCGCGCACGCAATAATGCTGGGAATGTTTCTGAGAGGGCGGCTCATCCGAGTGGGCTTTTTTTGAAGAAGGAGCGAGCGGTCATCAGTTTGCACAGAGAGATTGAGGATCTCTGCTCTATTCAGGCTGAAAATGAAGATGAGATAAAAACACACAAGGTGCAGCGGCCAGATACCTGGAATAGATGCTTTTTTAAAGTTAACCAAATAATTGTATTTTTCCTCATGTAACTCTGATTTCTTTCACTAGTTGAAAGTTATTTTAAATATGATTTCATTTTTATTCCAGAGTGAACCTATATTAATCTGTGCAACATGGCTAAGTATTTGTCTCTATAAAGAAACTATTCATTTCACTCATTACAGCTTTGAAGTCAGTTTTTGTGTTAATTCGAGATGAATCAGGCAAACCTTCACAACTCCAAACAAAAATCACAAGAGTTTAAAATATTTATGATCACTTTTTAGAGGATTTCATGAAACTTTAAATTTACTGTGAATTTTCTCTACACATACATTATATATTAAACACAGAGACTCAAACATCTCTAACCACCCTCAAATAATATTTGAATTTAACAAGATTTTGGCATTAGAACACCCAACTCTGTACAAGTTTCAACTATTACCATGCTGTCAATCAACATAATGTATTTGCTGCTCACTGTGCTAATGGCGCAGAAACAACCATCCTCCATTTTTTATCCTCCATCATCAGTGGCCATGTTAACTAGTAGGTGGAGCATTCACAACAAGCTATGCTCATAGCTCAGAGGGTCATTGACAGCGCTAAGACCCTCCTCTTGGGTCTGATTGGTTGTTTTTATTTAGCACTGGAATAAGGCAGAGGAGCTTGATTTTTTTTTCACAGATCTTCCATCTCATGCCATACTTTCACATTTCAACAAATATGTAAAAAAAAAAAAAAAAAAAATTATAAAAGTGAAATATTGCACCTTTCAACCCCGACATCCATCCTGCTAAAAGTCTACAAAGTGTGATTAAAACCTGAATCTACTATGTTTGATAAGAATAGTTAAATATCCAATTAAAATTGTAGGCATGACATATTGAGCTTGGAATTTCCAACCTGTGACTCTATACCTTGCTTTTGAAATATTAAAGTGCTAATTGTGTCATGGTTCAATCCTGGAAAAAAGGGGTTAAAATAACAATACATGTACATTTCTGACCAGCTCTGTGCTCAAGAAGCACTAAATTAGCACAACCAAGGTCTAACAGCTATGAGAGCTTACCAGACAAAAAGAGAGCCTTGTCCACTGTGGACTCCTCCGCAAATCGAATGTGGCAGAAGTTCTTCTTGCTTTTGCGAATCGCTGTGATATCGCCACACTGTCCAAAAACCTCCATGATGAGCTGCTCTGTGGCGTTCTCCGGCAAACCGCCGACAAACACAGTCTTGCAGCCTGGAGGGCGTTCTCTTGTGGCAGGAGGAGGTAGGTCTGTTCAAAGTGGAAATATAAAGTCAGTGAATGTGGAAAATGTAATTTATGCTGGATTTCTTCAGTGCGTGGTTCCTGGAGTGAGGCTTGAGCATTTCCAGGCAACTTCCTCAAGTCTTTTTTTCAGGAAGTTGGATTTAAAGACAAATCCAACATGCACAGCCACATAGAGAGAACCGGTGCAACAAACTACCATCAGGCTTAAACTCAACAATCCCAGTGCTGCTTTGTGGATCACAAAGAAATAAACAAATGCAATGCTAGAATAAATAAAACTAATGTAATGCTGCCCATTGACATTCATTCAGAGATAATAAAAATGAAATACACAAACTGAAGCTGTTTGAGCAAAAGTGAAATAAAATTTTTAATGAGTTATGCTCTTTGAGAAGCAGAAAACAACATGCACCATGGCAGCAGTTGTTTTCATTACTCATTTTGCCAATAGGCAGGGTGCCAGGTTGAAATTTCTTTTACCTCAGTAGGAAATAAATGTGCTTTTATTCTCAATGAGTAGAAGAAAATCCACAGAGCCACAATGTGCTTTAACCCAAAAAGTATGAAAAAGTGAATGAATAAATACATCTAATTGATTGATTAGATGGAGTACATGAATTAGTTCAATATATTTGATAAAATATTGTTGATTCAACATAAAGTTATTTCCCTGAAGTTCAAGGTTTTCTTCTCTTTTTCTATTTTTGAATGGGCCAAATGATTATAAAATAATCGGAAAAACACAATTTATTCCACTACTAGGACAGACAGATTAGTAAGAGTCAACAGCCAGGCCAAGGAGGAGACAGTAAGCGTTTGTGAGCATGAAGGTTTTGTCTGCTGCTGTCTATTTATTATTAAAAATCTCTCTAAATGTTTCATCTATTCACACTACATCGGTCTGCACAGAAACATGAGGGTGTTGTTCCATATACAACGTTATCACATTGTAATGTTGACTGCCTTGTTCTTACTTTTGTTCTCTCGGTTTTACACATTTCTTGACTTTTAGACATGAAAAGGAATACAACTTTTCTGAGCTGCACATCTGAACACAACTGGATTAATGTATAAATTATTACATTTCCTTTAAGGATGATTTTAAAAATTTACCATTTTCACCGTGTAAAAAAAAGCTTTATTTCCAAAAATTCAGAGTAAATATAACTTTGGTCACTTCTCAACAGTGTTTAAAATAGAAGAAATAAATCAGCATAACATGGAAAAAAAGACCTTTTAAACAGCAAAATTCTGAAGGTTGAAGCTGCAAATTTCAATTAAGTCACATTTAAAACATAACACTTATGACCTAAAAAATTATAAAGATTAAAGCATGCATAATGATAACTTGGAGCAACATGTTCATATCAGTTTTTGTTAGATAAATGCTAAAATCAAACCATCCGAAGCATGAAAATGAAATCCTTTTGGCAACAATGTGATTGCGAATCCTCTCATGTGGAAGGTTCCCTGCACTGCAGAAATCACTTATTCAACACAGATGAGTGTTGACTGATCTAATCTCCAATAGATCAGGCTTCTCATCCATGATGAATGTGATTAGTGGGGTCTATGAGGAGTGAACCAAATAATTAGTGGAACGCTGAGGATGCTGTATTTCTAGATATCTGCTCAAAAGGCCTTGCACACTGCTGTATCCATCCCAGCAAATATCAATAGTCTGAGCCGAAATGGGTTGACTTTGGCTCAATATCCCATGTGTAGTGTAGAGGAGATAAGAAGTGAGTGGGGTAATGTCGATTCATTTAGATATGTTAAATGTGACCAACATAATTTAAAAACTGAGAACCTGTTAGGTACACTGACTACAGCTGCTGCATTTTCTCTTTTAAACTGTTAAACTGGGTCACAACAAGTGTTTTAACTCATTCAAACAGTTCCAGTCTTGATTTTTTTTCTTCTTTACAGACGTAGTTCACACTTTTGTTTTTGTACAATTCACAGCTGCACAAAGCCACACAAATAAAGTGACAGCCTTATCTTCAGTCTAACCCTCATCTACAGCAAAGAGATCTGAGTAACAACGGGGTGAATGAAAACAACCTGGAGGGATTTCTCAACAGGGTGGCTGATCCAATTCTGCAAAACAAAATAAGAAGGATCTTAGGAGTCAGTCCGCATTGCAAGGTATCTTTCAGCTGACATTGCCTGGTTTGGAGACACATTTATTTAAAAGCCAGACAACAAAACAGGTTTTAAAAATATCAAAATTGTCATTTTATGGTATGGAACACTGAAAAACGTACTAGATGGATGTATTAAAGAGATGCTGACAAGTCTTTTTTTTTTTTTAAGTCCAAATCAAGTCTTAAGTCTTTCGTTTCGCAATAAACTACTCTGACGTCTAGTCTGAAGTCTTTTAACTTTTGCAACTGAATCTCAAATTCAAACCATTTGTGATGGAAACACAAACAGGTAGATTGATGGGTAAATATGTAACCATTCTTTGTTTATCTCAGACCCAGTAGGTTGACTTCAGGACAGACACAGTCAGGTTGATTGTATTTATTCCAACAAAAGAGGGAATTAAATTGGTGATTAACAGCAGTCCAGCAGCTTCTACCCCACAGTTGGAGACGGCAACAGAAAAAGGCGGAAGAGCTGTCAGTTACTGGTTGCTATGGTAACCACCAACTGCCAAGAGCAGTAACAGAACTTAAAACACCAATAAATGTCTAAATGACTAAACAAAATAAACTCGAAGGATAAATAAACACATTTTGACAAACTTTACATCTATAATATTATTAAAATAAAACATCCAGACATAAAACACGTAAATACTTTTCCAGCTATGTAGGAACTCTGTCTGTAGAAGTTTAAAACCCCCAGCTACAATTTCAGAAAAGAAACACCAGCGTGGAAGAATTCGTCATACATAACTTGTTATTTGGCTAAAGTGATTTATCATTGCTTATTATCAACGCAGTCACAGTAGAAAGAACTACTTTTTACTGATGTACAGTCCTCAAATTCCACAAAATCTTTACAAAGATTTCGTCTTTGTATCTCTCACACAAACAAAATATAACCAGTCTTTTCTCTTCTTCTTTTCTTAAAATGTGACTGTGGTAGCCAACATTTTCACAGGTGTCATTCCTTGACCTCCGGAGCTGGCGGATTAAACTAGTTTTGAGTCGAGATGGGCAGAAAAAAAAGGAGAAGAAAAATGTGGTTTAGAAAACGCTTGTGATGGCAGGAAACAGCTTTGCTGGCAGATTCAACAAAGAGTTCCAAATTAAGTGACCTTTTCGGTCCACGAGTGGCTGATAAAGCAGCGAGGACGAAGAGAGGGGAAACAGATGCTCTGCAGCAACGTCCAAATGTGCCAAGCTGCAAATTAAATACAAACATTTTTCCTTTTTTTTCTTTGGCAGAGAAAACTTCTTGTTATTTTGTCTGGTAATTAATTGGTAACCATTAAAAAGTCGGAGTGGGATATTTCGCAATCCCCTCGGCTTCCCGCTGTGTCAACTCCCACTGTTATGGCAAAAGACGATTTTATGCAAATGCACCACAAACAAGATCCGGATGAACTATTTATGATTTCCAGATTACAATAAATACATTATATCATAATAACTATAAAAACATGGTTGACTGTTCCAAGTGATTGCGTTTGCATGGAAAAATAATAAGCAGCTGAAACCTGAGGGAACGACAGGGAGGAAAAGAAAGCAGGAAGCATTTTTTCCCCCTCCCAGCTTTCACTGTGGAAATGATATCACTAATATCTGCTGCCAAGAAGAAACAACAGAGAAAAAGGTGAGACAAGAGGAAAACAAAGATTCATAGCCCTGAGCTGAGATGTATACTGTTTTAAAGTACACATAATATTACATTTTGTTCAATTTATTTGAATAAAATAGGAAAAGATTGAAAAAAATCGATTTAGCAGGAAAGGCATAAAAACACCCATATTTTAAAGAAATGTCATAAACATGAAGAAATAGTTGTACTTTGCAGGAGGCTATAATGTGATGATTAGCTTCTGTGACTACACAACCTCGCCACATTGCAGTCACAGACTTGCTTTTAGGAGGGATTTCATGGTTTTCAACAAAGATTTTTATAAATACATCTCTAAAAAAAGGTGTGTATTTGTATTAATTACCGTTTGCATAAATAAAAATCCAGTACAGCTAATTACTAAATAGGATGTTTGCAGTGAGGTGAACCGCAATATTGCCAGTATCCCCTGGCAATATTGGGAGAAAACAACCGTAACCATAGCAACAAATTCAGGAATATTGAAGAAAGTAAGTATTAAAACAGCAGCAGTTGATATGTTTGCTACTTGAAACAGATTAGATTTTTATAAAATATCCATTTTTAAATTGAATAACTAATTAAGTTTTGTTTTTGTGATTTAAAATAAAGAAAATCAACACATGTATGTAAAGAGAATAAAAACATTTTCTTCATTTTTATAGAAAATGTCACAAATGCATGTAATTAGCAACTAAAAGACAAAAATATGACTTTACAAAAAAAGGAACATTAAATGAACTATTAGTGCCTTTCTTTGTGGAAATTCTTTACATGAAAATGCCTAGGAAAAACTTTTAAAGCTAGAATTTATTACCTTTACATTTTAGACCCTCAATTGTGGCTCGTAAAAGCTTTGGCCAAAAGTGCTAAAGAGCCACAAGCGGTTCTGCAGCTGCAGGTTTCAAACCCCTGGACTAGAACCATATTAAATAAGAGACATTAAAACTCAGAATTAGTGCTTCTTTCTTCTTTTTTTGGCAATCGCTAAGGCCACTAGCTTTTCAGTTGAAAACCAACAACTAACCAGCAAGTTGACAATTACTGTTTATATTTTTTCTTTTGCAAAATTTATTACGTGGCCTAAAGCAATATCTTCAAGCAATTTAAAAATAGTCACCTGGCTCACCTGTCCATCATTGGTTGGCTTAGACCATAATGTCCTGATGTCTTACAATAATAGACCTCTCTTGCGTCAAAAAATATGGAATACATTTATCCTTTCCTTTCAATGACAACCAGATTGTCTTTGTCTAGATAATTTCTTTTATAGTCATCAAGACTTTTGAATAGAAAATCTGATGTTTTTCTCATCTGTGTTTCTGTTTGCCACATTCCAGTTGCGGTAGTTATAGCTCTGTTCCTGGTGGTGGAGAGGAAGTTGGCTGAGGTAACATGGCAAACACCCAATAGACTCCATTGTGTTATGTAATCTCTAGATAAATTCAGCTGTTCTGTGGAGGTTTCTTAAAGGAAACAAGTAAGCAAACACAATCATAAAGACCATGAAACACACCAGACAGGTCACAGAGAAAGCTATTTAAAGTTTAAAGCAGGGTTAGGCTACATAACAAAACAAAAAAACATATCTAGTTTGTAAAATATCATGAAGCACTTTAGTTTTATTGGCCTGACTACAAACCTACTAAGGCATGACCATTCACCTAAACTGAGGAGCCTGGAGGATAAAATCAGAGAAGCAGCCAAGAGGTAACTTTGTGAGAGCTGCACAGCTAAGAAGGAAGCCATTATTGAAAGAAAAGCATTAAAGTGTAGGGACCCATGCAAGACATAGAAGAATATGGTCTAGCAAGTAGGTCCAGGTGAAAAAGTTTTATTATGACGTTTTGTGGTATTATTCTGAAAATGACAAAAATTATGAGAACTATTTATTATTTCTTTTTTAGGTAACTATATGGCTGTGACTGCATGACACTGCACTTCTTTTGGATTTCACATAAATAAATGTGACTATTTAATCATACTTCCAAACTTATTGACATTTATTGATAGTCTCAATAAACAATCAGTGGACAAAATAGTAAAACTAAATCTCAACAGTATGAACAGTTTTTGGAGGTCTTAAACATCACTAATTGGAATTTATCTTAACAACACTAATTCAAAATTTAATTTATGATAAATGATTATCAACATAATAAATACCCATCTTGGTAGCAAGAGACAAAAATAAAATTTTGGCCATTATGTAGGGCTGGGCATTTAATCAATAACAATACCTATTGCGGTAGACAAGCGTGCGACAGAATGTTTAATAATTTCACTGATCTCCGATCCAGTTTTGCACAGCATTCTGGGAGATATAGGCAGAGGAAACTCTTTAGCTGCTTAACCTCTCAAAGCCATTTAAGCATGCTGGTGGCATCAACTAACTCACTCACTCTTTGGTTACCTAGCAACCTGTTGAGTAACATGCACAGGAGCAGTTTAATATTTCACAACTGTGCCTCATAACTGCTTAAGAATAAACAACAATGTGGTAAAGGAGTAAAACAGTTCGAGAGAAAACTAAACAAAACAGAAATTGTTATATCAGTGGTTTGGCAGTATTTCAACTATCTAAAACAAAAAGAACTAGTCAATAATTATCAATATTGATGATATTATGCCCTACCTTCATGCAAAAGAAACTAGCACCACACATTACCTTGAACACACCATGTCTATTGTGAAACATGGTGGTGTCATTATCATGCTGTTGAAATGTTTTTTGTTGAAGCTAGCCACAGTTGATGAGAAGATACTGTAGCTGGAGATAGAAACAAGCTAAAGACTTGAGCCTGGGGTGAAAGTTCACCTTCCTACAAGGCGACCCTAAACACACTCCCAAAGTTGTTCCCTTGCCACTGCATGGATGTTGATGAAAGCAAACAAGTCTGGTCATTCGTAGCTCAACGCTGCCCGAGGAGCCAGCCGGTATGTGTGGCCACTGCTTCACTGAGGAAAGGTGATCACCATCCATCAGCCTGACTCGATAAACACCCACTCCTGGAGCGAGGCGATGCCCCAGCAGGGAGGCGTCAGCCATTATAGAGCTAACAGAAACGACTCTTAGACACACTCAAGTAAACATGTTAAGTTCATTTATGTCATATAGGAACAAACAGCAGGCAGTGATATGAATGCATCAGGGTTTTTAGCACAACAAGCTTGAGCCATTTGTGGATATTCTGACAATTCTCCTCGTTTTGTTGTTGACCAATAAAGTTAGATTTTCTATTTTTAAAGCCATTGAGCACACAGATGACTGAATAGCAATAAGAGGAGTCATGGATATTGCAACATCTGCAATCTCTTTATACGTGTAGAGAAAAAAAAAATCTATTATTTCTAATCCCATGAGCTTCACATTTCGCTCCTAACAATTTCCACAGAGACCAATAACCAGTGTTTTGTTTTTCCTGTGACAGGTAAACAGAATGTGTAAAAAATTGATTTTATCATCTGCAGAATATAAAAACCTCCCATGGAGTACCCAGGGAGCTTCGAATGAAAAAGATAAGCAAACAAAATCTAATTGATTCCACAGATCTAAAGTCAAGTAAAAAAAAAGTTCACAAATGATTTAGAAAAAGCAACAAAAGTGCTTTAGCAGAAAGCAGAAGTGGAAATAGGTAGGGTGAATGTCTAGCGAAAAGTTAAAGTGGACAGTACAAAGAAAAACTAACTTCTCGAGGATGTAAATCTCAAGTGTGTTAAAGGTGATGCACACTGACAGGATGAAAAAAAGAGGAATTAGGAGGAGAGGGAGGAGAACTGAAGGGGGCTGTTGTTTCTCAACTAAAAGGTCAGTGAGCGAGGATGCTGCACGTAGTGTCAGCTTGAGAGCATGCAGCCAGAGGGCAATGACTACTTGTGATGGACACCGTATGTGCAACCTGGCCGTCAAAACACAAGCGCTTTTCCTTCTGATATTTGCTGAAAGCCTTAATGCAGCTAATCTGCAGCACCGACTGAGAGCCGCTGCTCTGCTTCCAACAGGTGGCCTCCCAGGCTTTAAATTAGTTTAGAATCAGGTTGAATGGGCAGCTAAACAGGCAGATTGGTGCTCCATAAACAATAGCCCCCTTTTATTTGATTAGAAAAGGGGGCTAATCAAAGCTCTCTTTGATTAGCCCCCTAATCAAACAGATACTTTTTTATTTAAAAAATGTATCAGATACTTTTTTTAAATAAAAAATTATCTGTTTTTAAAATAAAAACAGATGTTTTTATTTAAAAGTATTTGATTAAATAAAAGATACTTGAGCCAAAAAAACTTAAATAAGTTGTAAGTTTTAATTTTTTTACATCTTCATGCGCCAAAAACTTACTTCACTTTCTTGATAGATTCTCCTTTGAAATCCTAACTTCACATCTGAAAGAACGTCTGACAGCATGCGGTCTGAAATAATGACATGCCACTATAATATTGCACCTGTCTGCTGTGTCCCACTGGGAGAAACCAGAGCTTCAGTGAAACAGACACTAAAACTTCAAATCCTCAGAAATCAAACTAATGTACCTCCCACATTTTACCTCTTTCCATGTGAAAACTGCTGCCTCTTTGTGCAGAAAGCCCACTTTAAATCCTGGAAAGATTATAGGACAAAAACAGTCCTAAAAATACTAAGTAAGGTAATCAAATCCATTTTTCTCCTCTCCCAGTGTTGCTGCTAAGAGTTTATGTCAGAGTATGAAATATTTTCAGTCCAGCTCGGTCATTTAACCTGCACTGCAATTTCTGGGCCTGTCCCAGTGACCTTTGATAGCAGGACTGAAAAGAATTAAGAGATGAAATTTTGATGTCTAATACTATAAAAATAGAATGGATCAGAGAAAGGCTTATTCATGGGTGCATAAGCCACAGTTCCTGCTGAAAGTAGCTATCCTTTTAACAGACATTTTAAAAAAAGCATTTTAAAAATTTTAAACAGTATAATAGCGTATAAATACTGTGAGCCAGCTACATGTCTTGTTGTTTTCACCAGTAGTAACATCCAGCTGTCGATCATGTGTCACGTGATGGGGAAAAAATTTTTTTCCTTTGAAGTTGTGTGAAATAGATCTATTTCAAAATGACTGAAAAACTATGTCATCCTAGCCCAATAACCTTCTATTGAAAAAAGTGTTTATTTTTTAAAAAATTACTGTCATATAACAGGCTGGTTTAGAAAATGTTGGTCGAGTCAAGGTAAAGACGGTAATTCTATAGGGAGTGCGTTTAGTCTGAACACAGCATAAGGCTGATGCAGCGTCCTTAAATGCCAGTATATAAGAAAATCCTGCCAAAACAAAATTCTAAGCTAAACAGATGCATTTTGTTGACTTTTTCAGAGAAAATACCTTCATTTAGAGACATCCACTAAAGATGCTCAATTCTGTACTCCTTTAATTTAAAAAAGACAAAAGCTTGACTAATTAGTTTTTCATTTAGGGGATTTCTAACATAAGGTGTTGCACCCTTATGTCTTTATATCTAGCTTTAACTGTTGAAACGATTCAAGGACAAATTATCAAGTCTTTAGGTTACCTGCATCACATCGGTTCTCAAAGTATGCTGATTGGGATGCCTTTCTATGGCAGACATATTTATCAGAAGCATTAATTTCATTACACCAATCTTAATTGGTTGGTGATTGTGATGTCAGCATGCCCTACTACGCATCATGATGAAAAAACCTATTCTATCGACTTATGGATAAGAGTATTACAAACCAACACATGAGCTGCTTTTCTCCTGGCCCTTTTCAAAACTAATTTGTTCGAAGAGACACCAGGAGGTTCTGCAGACCTTGGCAGCCCATCTCCGAGGGTTGCAGAGCTGCACTATCAACACACCACCATCGTAATAGAAGGCGGTTCCCTCTGGGCATCACATGCCAGGTGTCTGCCTGTTGAGTTAGTGGATTTTCATGAGAGGAATCAAGTCCAGGTGGTTTTACCAGGCTGATGAAAATACTGGGCCTTAAGATTAGCTGTTTCTTTCTTAAAAGGAAAGAGAAGGCAAGAACAAAGATTTTATGCGGAGATGGGGATCAAAACAGGGAACAAAGAGCAGGTTGGACAAAAAGAAACAGAGGAGTGAAAAGATAAAATGATGGTGGAAAAACAAGAGGTGGGAAAGTAAAGCTGGACTAAAGATTGAACCCCACATAAAAAAGACATACGTTAAACAAATTCAATGACATCAAGATAAACACTAAGTCTAAAATGAATTGAGCAATCTCATTGACTTTTCCACTCATGTATGCATATCACGGCAGCAGCAGCAACATGGGAAAAAAGTTTTACTTGTTTAAGAGATTGATTGTGACAGGACTTAAAGTTCTGGGGATTTTCTAGGCAAGCTGATCCTTTATTTAACCTTAGGGTGTGCAAGTTCTCCTGAAACTATTCATTTCTCTTCCTACTCCTGAGAGGTGAATAAGAAAAAAATATCTGCAGCTGAAGTTAAATTTTAATTAGCTTGTTTTGGCCGTTGTATATGTTTCTAAGGGCTTACCCAAGTGAAAATACAAACTAGAGATGTAGAACTAATGTTCTGTCTGTACAAAAATGAAAACACTCCAAGATTTTTATTATATTTACTTTGGAAAATACACGTTTGTTGGAAAAACAGTAAAATCCAAAAGAAAAGGTGCCACCAATCACTCATAAATGACACATATCTAGACAAATTGTATGCAGGCACCGTGACCTAAAAACTTCCACAAAGTGTCTCTTTATATTATTAGCAAAGAAAATTTTTTATCTTATTTTATTATGAAATTCAGAGACAGATCTTCAGAAAGTTAAAGTTTTCAATCGGCTGACAATTTTCAGCTATTCAATCAGGTACCGGGTGAAATATGCAAAGCAGTGATACCCCTCCCTCACTTGCTGCATACTGTCGCTTAGTTGGTTACAAGATGGCCACAGACATGCAGTCTGCTTAGATCCAACTAAATACAGTCAATTTGATAAGATTATATTAATCATATTGATGTACAATGATCCAAAACATACAGTCAAAGCAACCCAGGAGATTACTAAAGCAAAGAAGTGGAACATCCTTGAATGACCGAGTAAGAAATCTGACATGATTCCAACTGGGAATTTCACTTGTTGAGGATTAAACTTTGGCTCCTGATGGAGCTTTAAAAATGAGGAAACCCAACATCTGGTGATGTCTATGAGCAAAGGCTTTTCAACCATGTATTCTGAATGAACATTGTGTGTTTTCAGTTTTTTAAATTATTCAATTACATTTGAGGCCCTGAAAATAAAAATAAAAAATGCTATAGTACCTCACATTTTTATGCAATATTTTTGTTCATCCTCTGAATTAAAGTTGGAAATCTGAGCTTCAATAGCATCTGTGTTGTTTTATGTAAAATTCATTGTGGTAATGTACAGAACCAAAATTAGATCTGCTCTGATCTGGAAGGAGAGCTCCAACAATTTCATGGCCAACGTTGAGTCTAAAAAGCAAAAGGAAATGAACACCAAGTTTTTATGTTACAAAAACTGTTAGATAATACAAGCCTCTTATGTTTCAATTTATTCTGGCTTTGTCAACAGTGGATGACCTCATAAAGATCCCTTTTCTTCTTTCTTTTGGCTCCTGCCCCGCAGTGTTTTAGTATGTTTAACGCTTCACATGTGGAAACGGCCTAAAATAGGATTAGTTTGGTATGGTGACTTACTAGGGTTGGGGGGGAAAAGGGTGCAGCTCTTGCAGTGGATGATCTCCTTCACGACTGGAACGTCCTGGGAGATGGGTGAGGGCACCATGCCGAGGCCAGGCATCATGGGGTTTATGGGGGTGATTCCAGCCATCATGCCAAGGTTAGGATCAAAATCTGGAAGCAAGACAGACACAGAAATGTTCTAACTCAACCCAGAACTCTGGTCCAATATCGAATAAACACAAACAGAATCTATTGCACTGCATTCTATACTGTGTACTTTTCCCCCCTCTGTGAATCAACATCAGTGACCTAGCAGCAGCCTACACTTAATGGCAAACACAGCCCCCTCATGAATAAATCATCTGTTAAACAACATGCATATTTTAAGACGTTTTCACTGAGTCACTCCTTCTCTGTCACCCCAGCTGTTTGAATGATGAACTCACAGATAATGTAGTTGGCTCTGAAACCTACATCACAGATAAGATTTATTTGCAATATTGATTTACACAGTGGGCCGTGACTACATGGACACAAACACATGCATATAAACAACGGTGGCATCCGAAGCTGCCACACTGGCTTTTTAAGTGCATTTGTGTGCCTGTGAGGAACGTTGTGAAATGCAAATCACTGCATCCTGCACTATGAGCCTCGGCTTCACCTGCAGAGGATTTGGAGCTGACATTTATACGGCAGGTTGCTTAATGCGTATGCACCTGCGTGCGAACATGCAGGAGCAACGCTCACTAAAACAAATCCTTCACCAGAAATTATGTGCATGCTGCAATATCCTAGATATGAGGAAAGGGGGAAAAACTACTTTACAGAATGTGATATTTGCTGACTGCGAGTGAGAGTCGACGGAATCGGTATCATGATGTGAATAAATAAAAACCAACATGATGAATCAGACATATCAAAACCAGCGTCTTTAAATGATTTATTTTAGCTTGGACGTAAAAACGCCCATGTGGGTTATTAAAAGCAGAAACAGCAGAGAGATGAAACCCTCGCTACTTGAATGTTAGACTAATTATAAATAACACCAAAACATGTTACATAGAACAACTAAACTGTGTACAAAATAGAATCATGCAGCTAGAATAAAACTGCAGTTCAATCCAAAAAGAATCATAACTATTTAAAATGACAGGAAATAGTTGTTAATGAGACAAATGCTGACATGTCTCAGAGCACATTTTCTGCTTGTCGGAGCATCTTTTGTATAGGTGATGTTTTCTTACGTTTGTGGTATGTTAAAATAACATTTAGTAAAGTTTTCCGAGCATAAATGCCTTTCATTTTGTCTGCAGTAACCATTCTGCTACACTTTACCCACTAATTTCATGGTAAAGTCATAATTACTACTTTTCAACTTAAACAGCATACATGTCAGCGCCTGTGTGGCAATTATGGTAGAAAAACGCTCCCTGTTTATCACTACAGCATAACGTACTGTGAAAACCTTAACGGCAACTCAACAATTCTCACTTTGTTTTAAAGACGTGTTTGAAGATTTTTATTATTGCTGTGTTTTCTTTTCTTTGCAGTGTCCCTTCAGGGCTTGATTTGGATCAAAGCACAAAGTCCAAAACAAAAAAACTAATGGAGGCCATGAAGTTATAAAGACTGCCTCAAGGGTACAGCCACAAAATTCTATGTATTTTATTTGGATTTTATGTTCTACAATGGGTGCACACTTTTTATGACCATATTTTTATTCATATTTTTTACTTCAAGCTAGACATGCCTGGATGCTTAATGGATTTAAGCATAGCAGGTAATGTGTATCTGTGTAATTAGAAGGTAGGCCTGAGGAGGTCAACACCCTACATCAAGGTGTGCATAATTATGAGGCAGATTATTTTCTTTAGACAACAATGGCAAAAAAAAAAAAAATATTTAACTGACTCTGAAGTCAAAAAGTCTTTTAGATGGACTGCAACGATATTGAGACTCGATCATAAAACCATCAGACAATTTCCTGAACATAGTCAACAGGGTTGCAACAAATGTGCTGAGAAAAGAAAGCTGCAAATTAACCATCAAGGATTTCAGAAGACTCAAGTGTGAAGTCACCAGGAACCCATCATCACCCTGTTCAGTCATATTCCATAACTGCAACCTACCTGGAGAATCAAGAAGTAAAAAAACGTTCAGGTCCCAGAAACATTGCCAGGGTACGAGAGGCTGAAACCCGACCACCACTGAACAAGACTTACAAGCTGAAGCGCCTAAACTGGTCCAAGAAATATCTGAAGACAGATTTTTCAAAGGTTTTGTCGATGAAATAAGATACTCTTGGATGGGCCTGTGGCTGGATCAATAACAGCTACAGAGCTCAATTTCCAGTCAGACACCAGCAAGGTGGAGGTGAGGTACTGGTATGGACCGGATAATATTGAAGATGAGTTGATCGGAGAGTTTTAAAGATGGGCTCAAAATCAACTCCAACCCTTCTTCCAGTTGTTAGACAGGAAGACTTTATTTAAGCAGTGATGCAGGAGGAAGTTTCTTGTCTCTTCTAAAAAGACAATAACTTTAATGGAGGACAACGCTCCATCACACGCATTCAAGTTCTACGGTAAGTAGACAGTAAAGAGACCTTTCCTCACCTGATCTGAACCGGATCGAGAACGTGTGGACAGTTCTTAAACAGGATTTTCAGTGAAGGAGAACAAACCAAACTGGATGTGAACAGTGTCTGGGAAGTTGTGGTTGCTGCTGCACAAAACATTGATATTCAAACTGATTAGGAAATTGATAGACTCCATGACTGGAAGACTGATCACAGCAATGGTGGCAATGTAGGGTTAGGGTTCCATGTTTATGGGAAACCACTGAGCTATTTGTTTCACGTAAACAGATGAAAATATAAAAGTGAGATGGGAAAATGTGTGTTTTTCATTTAGCTGTGTAATAACTCTGCAGAATAATAGCTGCCCAATAATTGTACACATATTGATTTTCTCTTAAGAAAGCCAAAATCTCCCTTTTATCTTCTTAATCATTCATGTTTGGGGTTTATTAACATTTTTGGATAAACCACAATGTAGTTGGTGATTAAGTAAAGATAATCCTCAATAATTAATATACAATAATAATTATGGACACAGTGCAGTACAACACAAAAAATGCATAACTTTGTCTCAAGCCAGGGTGCACACATCTATCTTTGGGCTCTTCAGTGACAGTAAAGTCAAAGAAAATACTTCCTTCATATCTATTTGGCTTAAATGGATCCAGAAACATTCCCTGGAAACCAATTTCCTTTAACCACACAGCAATAGAAATAAATTGATGAGTTAAATGACAGAGAGTGAGGGAGAATAAAGAAATATGCACACTCCTAAAGACACAGATTAGTGTGCCTGGAAAAGGACAGGATGAAATAAATATATTAAGACAGATAAAACCGGCTGAAGGACAAAGCTGAGAGGGGGGAAAATGAGCCCATCAAGTAAGATTAAAAGAAAATGAATGAAAACTATATATCTACTGATGACCTCAGCATCAGTCTCTAACCAGGTGTGAGAGGAACTGGGATAAGTATCTTTGTTGCTAGGCGATTGATTGCTTCTTCTCGTTGTAGTAGAAAGAAGAATAAAGATGGAGAACCGGAGAGAAGATAAGAGGTGGTTGATTGACAAAGCTGCAACATCTGTAAAAAAAACATTAAGAAAACCCAAAAAATAAAGAATATCAACACCAAAAGCAGTGTTATGGGAGATTACCCAAAGAAAACAATATACACGGACCTTGGAAGACACGCTTTATTGTCTGACAGACCAATTCTCCAGTGGTATAAAGAGGATATATGCTTATGAGTTCCTACATCGATGGAAAGCAAACTAGATTTCAGAGCACATGGAGAAAACGATCTGGTTACATCAGGGTGCTATTTCACTGCGGTGCTGCTCATTTCACCACTAAAGAGAGTGTTTGAGTGCTGGTGTGTGCGTGTTCGCCTGTGTATTTATCCCTGGCCATTAAAAGCTTGGGACCTGAAGCAAAAATGTAGCAGAGCTGTATGTAATAAAGGAGATTATTTACTTTTTCCTCAGGATTTCCAGCTTTACCACAGTTCTCTCATCTCCATTTTGAACAAAATAGCTCGAGGACACGTTTCATCACTGACAATCCATTATTTCTCTCTCCTTCAGTAACAACTCATTATAATGCAAGCAGTAAGTGGACACAGATGAGCATGTAGTTTTCTGCATAAATAGCTGCTCTTACTGTTGGGATTTGCTGCTGTGATCCGGATTTGAATTTGGAAACGTTTTACGGTTCGGACGGCAGCGTGAGAATGAGCTGTTTTCATTTCTTCCATACAGTTTGGGTTGTCATCAATGGATACCACTACTGTCAGTTGTGTCAGGTGGGTCGCAGAAGAGAGAAAAATCAAAAACAAAACAAGGACTTTAAGGTGACGATCACTTGAAAAAGAAAAACCTTATGTAATACTGTAAGGTATACTCTTAGAAGTAGATTATTCAGCTTCTGAGTCTTCTTTAAAACTCTAGCAGATTCACATGCACTGACAACGTTTGGCTATATCTTAAAAGAGGTCATGTGATCTCATACAGAGTTACAAGCATATTTTTAAACTATTTAAATTTCATTGTACTAGAGTGAGAAAGAAAGTGGCCAACTTCTAAGATGCTTCCAAACTTCCCAGGGGTGGACATCCCCACAAACTTTGAACAGGGCGATCCTGAGTGAAGTTACAAAAATAACCAACGAGGAACGTGTCAGACTACAAGTCTCACTTAAAGAGCTGTACAAAATCAGCTTAATTTCTCCCCATGTTCCATTTTTATTTTCTTTAATAGGTAGATTAATTTGAAGCATCTAAATCATGCATGTAATTTCAACAGTTTAAAGAAAAACAACCTGAATGTATTGGGATTAAAATGCAATTTGTTAAAAAAAGATCTGTAAAGTGTAACGTTTTTCCTGTGACTATTTGTCATAGTCTTTTTTGTAGCGTTGTCACTCTGCTCCATTTAACTCACTCATCAATGATGATTTTTCAGGATGTTTCTGACACAGACATTTTCTGTGATCCATTAAGATTGTTTGTCCTGTGTGTGTCTGTGTTGCCCTGCGATTAACTGGTGATCTGACCAGGGTGTACCCTGGGACCCCACCCATAACTCTGCAAGGATTAGAGTCTATGGATGGCTGGGTTGCTTTATGAAACAGCTTTAAAAAGTCTTAGTAAAAACACATACATTTTTTGCAGATCTTTGCATAGATAGTCAGCGATTTGACTCCCTCATTATTCAGCTCATAACATTTCTCTCTGTTCTTTCTGTGCAGACAAAAAAATGCTCTCCTGCTTCATAAACTCAAAGCATTGCTTCATATACTGTTCATACTGAACTACTTAATGTCATAGTGCTTAAAGAAAACAGAGTGAACAGGGAACGGCTTTCAATGTGAACCATTCTGAATTCATAAATTCTATTCTAATAGACGAATGTTGTGATTTTGTGTTTTCCACATTTCATCATATCATAAGATCCTTCACTTTGCATGTTAAATGTTAAAGTTGACAACAATTAGAAAAAAGTAAGCCTGTTTGGATGGGTTGCCAGCAAAAAGCCTTTTCTACTAAAAAAAGAATACAGCAAATCTTATGTTTGTGAAAGTTTCAACTCAGTGAAACAAAACTCCTGGAAAAATGTCCTTTGTACAAATGAGACTGAAGTAGAAATGTCTGTGCAGACACAAATTCAAATCTCGTTGTGAAGAACAGTGGAGCAAAATTCATCCACAAGGATATGAGAGGATAATGAGGGTGTATACAAAATGAATACTTAAAGTGACCCAAAAGCTTCAACAAACTACTGATTTATAAGAAATATTTTTCCTTTCCTTTGCATGCATAATCACTAGCTGTGAGTTTGAGGTTAGGAAGAGCTCTATTAGTGCAAACCAATGTTAGCCAAAACAATGGTTCTTACAACAGATATTTTTAGGATAAAACCTAAAAAATAGTTAAGACCATTATTAATTAGAAACCTGTAAACTACCCTGATATGCTGTTACTGTAAAACTAAAATTTGCAACTCAGTTTATGACACCAACATTATCAACGCTATGCAAGAGTAGGATGTGTGAAACAGAAGAATGGAAAGCGTAACGATACCCTCTGTCTATATGTAAAGAGAAGTACGACAAGAAAATAAGTTTTTAACACAAGAGAACTTGTGGTGTTTTCCTTTCAGAAAAAAAAGTATCTGAACCTTTGTGACGTCGCCTTGTTGTTTAAAGGAGAGCATATGCTGCAAACTGCTCCAGTTTCTAGTTCAAACTGCTTGCAGTAAGCATTGGGATAATGTATTTTTAAATACATTACAATAGTGTGGTACAAAAACTCACAGATGTTTCACTGCCATTTTAAACATCCATTTATTATCTTCCAGTTTGGTTTTTCACATTAGCTCCTGCTAATGGTATTCCTCAATTCCCCACTATGCGTTTCAGGTAAAGAAATAGTGACCTCTGTGGGTGAAAAACATAATAAAGATATACAGTTTTTGAAGAAATTATGATTTTTTATGTATTACAAACAACTTTTAGGCTAATAGGAAAATTACAACATATTAAGGCCAACATTTTCAACTCGTCAGGGATCCCTTTAACACCTCTGTTGGTAATAGACTGAAAAGGTGGCGAGTCAAGTAGCAGTTTCAGAAATTATTTCTGCAACAGATGAGTTCAAAGTTCAAACACTAAGCATTGACAGAACATAAATGAACTTTTATTGCCAATTTTCTTTTACGGCTTTCTTCTGCAAGTGGTTGAAATGACTATATTGCTTTTCTTAGCCATGCTCACTCATGTAATAGCAATGTCTTGGATGAGACATACCTAGCTCATTTGTTGGTTGTCATCATTTACTGTTTCCCCTTAATAGAGTAAGCCCCCTGACACAAACTGCATTACAGGAGATCAATAAGGTTTTAAAATCGATTAATCAATGTTGTAACTAGATTTAGCACTGATAGTGTGGAAGATGAATGAGGTTAATAAGCAACATCTACCTCTAAGCATAAATAGGCAGCTGGAGACATTCCTGGCAAAAGTCCTAAGAGCAAAGATTAACAACTAAACAAAAGTAAAGAAAATTCAAAGTCCTCAATGAAGCATTGTAGTAGAACAGAAACAAAATATTTCACACTTTTACCACATGATACAAGCCACATGACTCCAGCCAAAAGTAGACTCTGTAATGACTAGATTTCTCACAAATTTAATAGCCAAAGCCTTTGGAACAAAATGTTCTTGGAAAAATGTGTGGTATTTAAAGTAGAGAAAAATTATTTTGCCTTTTGAAGCTAAATGGTCTCCTTGTTGGCTTTAGCTTCACTCTTTCAAGAAAAGCTAAGAATAAACATCAAATGTCAAAGTAAAGTCTTAGGACTATAAGAGCCAAAGGTTTCATCTGTGAAGAAACTCATCAGTGAACTAATCAATACAGGAATGGTTTAATAATTGATGCCTATTGAATAATTCACTTTAGGTATAAGCTGTACTGTTAGCCATCATTTTGTGCATTTATAGTGATGGAGGAGGGATGTATGAGTCCGCTTTTGTAGAAACTCCACAGAGAGGTAAAGAGCACAGAGCTTCTCTTGAAGAAGAACAATAAAAGAAACCTGGGGCTGGTTCCACCCACACGTGGCCACGCATCCGTCTGATCCTTTTTACCAAGCTTGTCAATGAGCTTTGCTTTGTATTTTCTGTCATGTTGGAGAACTGAAACTCACAAATGCGTCTTCTTGCTCTGAAATGTGCCAACGGACACATGTGTAACCGCCTCTGAGATTATTACACTTATTCTTTTTCCTTCTTGTTCCTTTTGATCATGTCCTTTTGATGTTAAACTCTGTCCTGGAGGTCTGTTCAAAGTAATTGCATTTTGAGTACCCTGTAAATCAAAATGTGAAGACAGAAAAAAGTCAAATTATTGAAAAAAAAGAAGACTTGATTGTGTTAAGCCCTTAGCTATTAATGTCATCGTCTTCACTCCTCCCTTTTCCCCTCCTCTTGATTTCCAGGGTAAACGTCCCTTCTAGCTCTCTGCAGTGGGTGGGAGGTTGAAGGGACGACAGGCAATTGCTGCAAGGGTTTCTGAATAATATTCTCTAATGAGGCGAGATAGCCATGCCACCTGGAACCCTGCCAGCTGAAGCCTCTCACAATCTCTGCCAGGAGTCACCATCTCTGCTTTTTCATCCGAACATCTCTAGCTTGATTTCTTTTTACTGCAACCTATTGGGTGCCGTTGCCCCGGGGTCAAAGAGAAAAACTTTCCTTCTGTCGAAAAAGTTACACCATTACCTGAATTTATAACATCTAAATAATAATCAACCTCTTTATATCTCCCCGTGGAACCTTTATTCTGTGTCTGCCACATAAGCCTTTAACTATACCCAGCCTTCAATGGGGAAACATGGCTGTCATAAATGGAGAAGTATGCTCTGAAAAGTCCCATTTCAAGAGCAGTAAAGCTGCAGCTCAGTTTCTTTCTGACATACTGCAAGACTGAGGTGAGGAGATCTTCCACTTACATACAGCCACAACCATTATACATTTAGCTAATGCATTTCAATAAATTTAAACACTAATAAAAAGTTATTTTATTTCAGCAACCCAATTCAAAAACAAACTTCTACATTACATAGAAATATTGCACACAGTGTGATATATTTCACACCCTGCTGGGAAATGAAATCAGCATCTCCATAATGACTGCTGGGAGAGGAAAGCATGAAGAGTTGTAACATCTAGATTGCTCCAATGTGACCTTCAACCTTCACCAGCATAAAACATGGCTCCCCAGAGTCATGACTGTGGAAACTTTACACTACACTCCTCCTCCAAACCTTGTTTTGAAACGAACAAGTACAGTACACGCCCCTATTCATGATAAAATATTTGAAAATTCACCAATTGTCTGATTTTGCTATTGAGTCCAAATTATTTGTGAAAAAAAAGGCTTTTCCTAGACTTTTTTGCAGAGTATAGCAAAAATATTCAATAGAAAATGCTTGAGAAGCTGATGCTAGATGCAGTGCTACCTGAAACAGCTAATCCTTTTTTTCCCCTTGACTTTTTCCACTCTACATATGAGTGCATTTTAAAGTACATTTGGTGTTTAACTATTAAAATAGCCAGATATTTGTTTTTAGAGGGGGTAAAAAGTATTCACAGATTTTAGCTTTTCTGGGTCAGTTGTGGTCTCGAATAGCAAAAGTCCAGTGAATAACCAGAGTGTAGTGTAATTTCATCTGAAAAGGAGGACTTTGAGCCACTGAGCAAATACTGCACTGAATGAAGCTGTAGGCCATGTCTTCTCCATCTTAAAACAACTGAAAAAACTTTACTTCAAAATCTCCTCTGGTCTATCGTTATCCACATTGCATGCAAGTCCTTTTCCAACAGCTTTTCCTTCCATTTAACTTTCCAGTGATATGATTAGATACACCACTCTGAACAGTCAGCTTCTTTACAGGTCATGTTAAGCATTTTATTTTTTTGTGGCAGTAGTTCAAGCTCTAGCTGAACTGGAGAGCTTCAGACTGTTGCATTCTGGGTACACAAAGGGGCATTATAACAGGTCCTTCCTCACAGCAGCTATGAGACTCTATAATCATCACTGCTTTCAATAGACCCAACTATATTTGAAGTTTTCTCATTTACAATAACATCACCTGTTATTCTTATGCACATGTAAACACATGCACATCTTGCACATTTTTTCCTTATATTACTTGACTTAATTGCACATTTCTTTTTTATCTGAGTATGCCATTTTTAATAACGATACAGTATTTTATATAAAAAATTTGCCCTTACTGAACAACCTCATTTTGATTTTTATATTTTTACTTTACCTTACCCTTGTACGAGTATCCATGCTTCCATTTACTTTAACTTATAGCTGTGAATTTCCTCACTGTCAAAAGATATTTCTATTATATTGTATTTATTGATCATATGAATTATTCAAATTTATTTTTTGAAGAAGCTGAATTATAAGGCGGGTGTAAATAAAAGTTAGTCACTAAAATAAACAGAAATAAACACTTAAAAAGCATTATTCTGAGTATAACAAATCTACAGCACATATCAGTAATTTCAGTTTTAATTTCCTTAAAACTGAAATTACTTAAGTAAATTACAATTATGATTATATTCTAATTTACGGAGCTCTGCCTCCATTTCCTGATGCTAATCCAGGTAAACACACTTAGTCTTAAAATAACATATAAGGGAATTTATCAATGAGTATCTAATGATGCATGACATTAACTTTCCACATATTTCACTGCGTACTGAGCATTGGGGTTTGCAGCGACTGTGAGGCACAGATGAGGGTGAGTGGGATGTAACAGACAAAAGGGATACTTGTTTATTCAGTGAACACTTGACAGCCCCTGGAAGCTGCTTATCTATTCTCCAGAGTGTCTGAGCACGTGTGTGTCCATGCAAAACTACGTGTATCTAAATTAATTCTGATAACTTCAAAATACATGTGTGAAAAGCTGAGTGCTTTCCTCGTGGTGGAGTGTGACTGTGACAGCCGACACTTTAATAATTTCACTGGAGAGCAGGTTTAAAGAGTAAGAAAGTCATACACTCAAATAAGAGGTATAATTCTAGCAAAACTGTTATATCTAAGGCTAACAGTCCTGCTGAGCCTCTTTTTGCTTAAAATGGTGTTACTGAATTGAGCTTGATTTTTATCTATCAAAATTAGATGTTTTTCATTTATTAAGAGAAGACAATAAATCCTCTTAGAGTTACATTGAATTACGAACATCACAATATAGGTTTGGCAGGTTAAATGTAATTTGAAGCTAAAAGAAAATCAAATGGAAAACGGAAAACAAATCAAAGCCAAGATGCTTCCATAGAAAAGTAACAGTCTGGTGATGCAAATCAAATACATAATTATCAGCAGGCTATCTCCATAAAAGCATAAAAAAGTGTGTTACCACATTGCAAATTACTTAGAAAAGTAATTGTTAAACCTGGGAATGGTTAAATGGCCATTTCTGAAATAAAGTCATTCATTCCACAGTGATGAAGAATATTGGACTGGATTTCCAATCAAAATCACCCGAAGATCAAAGGAAATGCAAAATCTAAAAAGTTTAGATCTACTTTAAATCAAATGTGACCCAAGCCGTGTCATGACAATGATCCCAAACAGAGCAAAAAACTATTACAAAACAGAACAGCTGCGAAAGAAACCAAAGCAAAGGGTTTCAATGAGCCAGACAAGGCCCAAGCCTCAAACTGTTGTGGTAAGACCTTAAGAAAGTTGAGTAAGCCTCAGTTAACTTAAACATTACTAAAAAGAAAGATGCCCGATGTGAGCCTGACAAGTTATGGCTATACCAGGAACAGAATCATGGGGGGAGTTTTTGTTTTTCACTCTTAGCTTTTCCAGGTTAGCCAATTAAATGGAATCTATGGCGTGTGGTTCAGTACATTTGGGGTAAGATTTAAATACATTTTCAAAGCTGTAATAATTAACATTTATGCAAAACTGAAACTAATTAGAGGGTGGGTTAGAGGTTAGCAAAAGTATTTCATGCACTTTTAGATTAAGGGGTTTCTCACTTATTTTGGTGTAGTCATTCTTCCCTCAGCTGTGTTTACATGATGACATAACTTTGTACTTTCAACCACAGATCTGTACTTCAGGTTTAAATGGACATAAATAGAAAAACAGGCATCAGCAGAAGACAAAGAAGAGCTGTTTTCAGATTTCATACGAAGAAGGTGGTGGCTTTTCATGAGACGGTGTGTAAGTGGAGGACCAAGCCGAAATGACATGTGAAACATAGTTCAGCACATTTCACTTTCTCTCCGTTCTGCTTAGGCGCTGTTAAAAAGTGCTGAGTTTCTGCATCAGCCTTATGATGGTTTTTGCAAAGCCAGCTAATTTATTTTTTCTGGCATCACGTTGGCATGACTGTTTTTGAGATAGACAGAAGCTATGACAAGGTTTCATAAAAGATGCAATGTTTCAATCTGTAAGACTTTGTGTAAAAACTGATAGTGGGACATTCATAGCGAAGTACAAATATGTGAACTTTTCAGAAAACCCCTTAAGTAACTGTATCTGGAAAGCATAAATCATTCTCAAACTGCTGTAGCAAAGTTTGTAATTAAAAAATTGCTTTTAACTTGAACTTTTGTGCCACATTTTTGGTTTTAAAGCATCAAAGATCTCCTGCTGGGTAGCGTTGATGTTAACTAGAGCCAAGAACTTACAGAGCCATTAAATAGCAAACAAATGTTACTAAGTGTTATGATTCAAAGTACTAATATTAAAGATTTCAAAGCCATAAAAAGATGGAATCTACTCGTGTGGAATATACGTCATACTAACTCCAACGAAGTGCCGTGTACATACAAGAAACCAGTAACATAAAATATGCCGTGTTCGATAATAAAGACCAGGTTGGGAGGTCTGTATTGGGAGATGGATGTAGAAGAACGCTAGAGCTTTACATCTGGTTCTGCTTTGCAGAAGGGAAAACACTGATAAACGCTGGGGAAACACATAATGAACTCCACTAGAGGAGGAGTTTTTTGTTCTCTCTGTCAGATGTCCAATATGTTAAAACCAGATGCTGACTCCTACTGATTCCACAACATATCAGGGACTTTACTCACCAAATCCCAGACACCATGATGTCAGAAACAAAGAGAGGGGTCATAATCACTCAGAATAAACTTCTCATCCACTGTAGCCACAAAATGAATCATTGACTTATTTCTGATACCTTGTTTAGTCAGAGAAGAAAATGACTCTGCTGTCTCTTTCAATTCAGAAAGTTTGTCTTCTTAACTCCTGACTGAAAAAGACTAAAGATTCATGTTGCTACTTATGTTTTTGACTTCCAGAAAACAAAATGTGCTATAATATAATCACCACCGACTTAATGTCTAAAACATAACAGAACAAAAACCATACAGCAGCACAACTTAAAGATAAAAATCAATCATGTTAAAGGTTAAGAAGTGGAAAATTCAACTGCAGCTATAGCCAGAACTGAACACCAGATCAATTTTTTTTTTTGCCAGAGATACAATGAACCCCTCCTACCCTGTCAGACATGGGTCAGATTCCTTACAGTAAACTGTCCTGAAGTCTGACCTGCAGATCAATATTGTTTTGGGATGTTGGTTCCCAGCTGAGACGCAGTGTGTCCCTCTGTGTCGCCTTCTCAGATGATTTGGGTCTCATTGCTTCCAGGATCTTGGCCTTGTAAACACGTTATTGCAACTGCAGGCTCTCCATGCTGTCCACTGATTGAGGCTTAATAAATGGAAGGTTTTTGAAATAGCTTGTTTTCCAGACACCAAGAATCCATTAACAAATTGCCAGAAAACAGCTAAATGACTTCTTTTAGTGCTTTGACTATGTCTAGAACCAGTAGACCCAAATGAAAGTATTAAACTAGGCGTTATCATTAAGCAGTTATTACAAATGGTACTCAACAAAGAAGAAACCACATGCTGCCGAAGGACTGGGGAGGCTGACTGGACTTTTATTATTTAAGGCTATCATGGAATATCTCCACTTATGAATAATTATTAAACATTCACAGTAAAAAAGATTTTATCTCTGAATATGTTGACATTTCAGAATATTTTACACATAGCTTTTTTATTTTTATCAAATCTGTTACACTAATCCTGTCTCAGTATATAGTTTGGATTTGGTATTATTGGAAAAAAAGTTAATTATGCTACTTATCATGCAGGTACAAAGTGTAGCTCTACAGTTGGCAGAGCTTTTATGGTTTAGTCCTATTAACTTTTAAGACTAAAAGCAACAGTAAAAGTAAATAGTTCCCGAACCGGGAAAAAATGATATTGGCAAATCTTAAAATTTATAAATCAGAATAATAACCCAAAAAACTTAGCGCATCGGTGCAACTTTACATTTAGGTACAACTCTAGCTACCATTATGACTGATGCTTGGATAAACACCACAATAACCTCTTGTACACCAACATAAATCACACAGCGTGCACAATCCTTTCTCCTGCCTGTGGACTGAAACGTATCTCTCACTAAAAACCCAAACATTTCCCTAACACAAATATTTAAAAAACAACTTTCAGCTATGCTCTGCGCATTTGCAGAAACAAAGCTGTCATCGTAGTTGATGTGTGCTGGGTTTTGTCAGGCTGCAGTGTTGACGTTTCCACCAAGAGCGGTCCGTTTATCCAGCTGTCTGTCTGGATAAATCCACCTGGCTGAAGGAAGGAAAAGACTCAGCTGTGGGGGAAAAAAAAGAAGTGAAATCTCGACTAACTGTGGATGAAACAGAAGGAAACTTGAATGTGGCATGAAAGCCATGAGAGTCCCAACAGACTTTTACTGAAAGTGCCTAAAACTGACACAACCCTCCACCATAAAGCTGAAATCATTTTAATAAAAAAAAACCCAACAAAAAAACATCACAAGGTAAGGACAAAGGAAGTGACAGTGAATCCTTCCCTGTAGTTAAAAGGTGAAAGAAAAGAAAGAGATGATGTACTGTCATGATAGAGAGTCAATAGCTAATCTACCTGGATTACTTCAAAGCTCAAAGTACTTTTGGAAAATATACGGCCTGACAGGCTAGAGTAAGACTTTGTGACATTGTTTGAACGTGCTGAAAACTTTGTGTTCAAACTTTTCTTAAAAAAAAAAAAGAAAGAGTTCATGACAACACTTGGCTGGTTGTTTAAAGGCTTCTGGCCTGTTTTAATACAAAACGTATTTTATAAAAGACAACCTGACAGTTGAGGTTTTTCTCTAGAAGCCAACTTTGAGGTACGGTACATTGCCGTTAAACATTATCATAAACTGTGAAAAGAGAAGTGCGAGAACATTTTCACATTTCTCCTGCGGCTCACTAGGAAAGCTTTTCTTGGTGTGGGCGATTTAGAAACGTGTGGGAACTACAGACATACAGTATATGTGATGCAGTGAAGTAGTAACGCATTACAAAGTAACGGGTCACTGACGTCGGAGCACTTTTTTCAGTAACAAGTAATCTAACGCGTTGCTATTTAAATCCAGTAGTCAGACTACAGTTACTTATTAAAATCACTTTGCGTTACTACTTTCTTTTGTAATTTAATTGTATTCCCTCTTGTCGAGTGACTAGCGTCTTTATGCGACAGTCTCAGCAGCGACAGAAATAGAGGGAGATGCGCATTTTGTTGGTGGAAAAACAGGAACTTTTTTGAGTTTCTGTCGCCAAGTCTGATTATTATAAGCGGCTTTGGGCATTTTTTTTATTTTTTTTAAGTCGCTTGCAAATTTAATGAGTCGCGGGTTGCGCCTTTTTGGGCTCGTTTTTGAACGTGAAGTTACTCATTTGGGCCTGGAAATAAGCAGAGTCTCATAATAAATCCCAGAATTTGTCCGTCATTAAGGTAGTTTTAGTCAGACTCTCCCTGTCCATCATTTCCCGGCTGATCCGTCCCGCTGAGTCTTCGTTAATGTCAGGTTAATATATTACCTGTGAATGACATTGAGCTTCGCTTTGCTCTCCAGAAAACTGCAAACATCGAGACTAATATGAACAGCGCAATAAACGTGAAAACATCCACGAATGAATGAGTCCGTAAAGTTGTGCAACTAAACGCCATTATAATTATTAATATTAAGATAAGTGTCACAAATTTGTGCAGCAGCCATCTGAGTTGTGGAGCCGCAGGAGGAGCTCTGTGCTCTGACACCAAACGCAGGTCCGTAACACACAACCTGGAGGCTGGGGTGGAGGGGGGCTTAAAATCCTTCTTAGAGTTTTCCAGACAACAGTGGACCACACAAAAACACACACAACTTACTAATGTTTTTTTTTTGTACTGTTGTAACCATTAAACAATCTCCCCTTCAGTTCAACCTTAGAAGTGGAGACACACTGTTGATGTTACCATTATAAAATAACTTACAATTGAGTATTGGCAAAGATCAATTTAATTTTCACAGGTGGTGGAGTGTTGTTAGCAGCTGCTGAAAGTAACTAAAAAAGTTACTTTTAATGTAACTTAGTTACTTTCCAAATCAAGTAGTCAGTAATCTAAGTTACTTTTTCAAGGAGTAATCAGTAATCCTATTAAAGTTACTTTTTCAAAGTAACTATGCCATCACTGACGTGATGCACAGCAAAGAAGTACGGTTATGAAGTTCATTTCTCAAAATTATTTCGTTAAAGTTCGTTTGAGGAACAAAACTTAATGAACGTGGAGCATTTAATGTACTTGCTTGTTGTTTCGCATAGTTGGGCATCTACATACTGTAATAGATGGTCTGATTGAGCTCTGCAGTGAAGGGAGGAGATAAACAGCAGCACTTCTATTGTGGTTCTGAGTTAATGTAAGAACAAAATGGGAAGAAAAGGGATTCTGGAATGAAATAGACAAGAATAGTCGTTATTTTTAACACCAATACTTCTCACTTCCTCTTCATCTACCTTAATGCTAAACCTTTAGTGTCTAATGTGTCATATGTCCTCATTAATTTAAAGCTCACTATCAACACCCAGCATCAACCTTTCTTACTGTTAAGGTAAGAAGTAATTACTCTTCTGCTAGTTGATTGTAGATTTGGTATTTCTGGACCAAACACTCTTTTTGCTCTATTTTCTAATCAGATAAAGTGATCACATTTACATTCTTTAGTTAACCAGAAAGGAGAAGAATGATGGGCGTTGTGTTGAGGACCCTGCAATAAGCAGTTTTCCACTTGTGAATAGCACTCATTTCGACATCCAAGTTGTGACGCCAACTGTGAGGCTCTGCTTTATTCCGTTCACATCAGCGTAAACACATTTAGTGGCAAATTACAGACTAATGCTTCAATGCTTATCTTGGTTAGATAAGCACTGAGAATCCCCCCCAACATTTCTAAAAAGCATGTAAGCCTCATATGAGCTAAAGTTCTTCATTCATTGTAAATAAAGAATTGCTTTGCACTAAATACTAATTACACATACTTTGGTCAAATTAAAAAGACCAATGCAACTCAAGCTGCAACAAGACTGCATTGGACTCTTTATTTACTTATTTATTTTTACCATGGGTAAGTATACTGCTTTTTGCAATTAACAGATTTTAGTTTCCATTTTCCCCAAAGTGGATGTGCTTTACTTTGCCAAGATCTCACTTTCTGTCTCACTCGTGACATTTTTGTCAAATTGCTGTGGTCTTAATCAAAATTCAATCCAGTTGGAGATGCAGTTGCAGCTGCAAAACGTTTTACAAAAGAAGCCACTTGCACTATGTTTGCCTTTGTTGTTTTCTTGTGTTTATAACTAACGCGGTGTGGCAGCTTTATGTGGATGTTCCTTACTCCGTATTTAGTGACACTTGAAGGTCTGGGGGAGTAAAAGTAATGTTTTGGGCTGATCTCTGTTTTTCCACGTGGATGAAAACATTTCCGGAAACGGTCAAATTTGGACAAACTTAAGCTCAAGCAAGCATAAACATTTCAAGATAAAAGGAATTAGAGATATCCTACAATAAGATATTGTTACCTAATTTTCTTTACCTTGTCTCCTGGTGGATGTGTATGAATCATTTGGTTGTTTTTCTACTTTCATTTTTAATTACTTCAAATTTCTAATCCTATTGCTATCTTTTGCACATGTATAATAAAGTGGTTCACTCTGTGTTGGATTGATATAACTTTTATAAAGTCTAGTAAGGAAAACTACAGATGTTAGTCCACCACCCTATAAAACTGGTTCAAATCAGGACACAGTAGTGTAAATCCTGTGAATTTGAAATTGCAGAACAAAAATCTATTTCCAATAAATGACACATGACATGTGACATAAAAAAGGTCTAAAAAGTGCAAACACCTGTGTGAGTGCAAAGCCTTTTAGCTCTCCTCTCCAACATTAAGGTCTATTATTGAGCTTTTCTTTTCACATCACATCACATACTGTAACAGAGACCAAAGCCAACTGGTTATTTCAGCTGGTTGTTTTAGAAAAACTGTCAGAGGACTTAAGTGTAAGAGATGTTTCATTAACTTTCCTCGCAGCAGGTATTTCAACTTAAACACAGGTGCAGCTTTATAACGTCGCTAATTGCTGAGTTTCATTTATGGTTGCAAGCTTCACAGTTCTGACATTGCATCACTAGCACAGCCTCCATTAGTGATTTTAGTTACAGGAGCGCTTTTCCTGCTAGGGAGTTAAATGGCTGCTGTAAAAGGTCTCAAACCACTGCAAATAAAGTTCAAAGCAAGGATGTCAGTGGGGGTTCGTCAGCCTCTATCGAAGACATTTCATCCGTAATGTTGACTCTAGGTAAGATGTGTTTATGTTCGCTGTCTAGTCTTCTGCTACATAATTTTCTCCTTTTAACAAATTTTATAACCTATGACGTTTAGTTTGGGTTGTTTCCTTGTTGGTTTGATTTGTTTTCCACAAATCTAAGAGCTAAAACCAAGGATTATTTTTGCAACAGGAGATCAAAAATCTTTTTAGATGCTAAACGAATTAGAGCAACCCCTGCAATAAAGTTTATTGGCCTCCTGATAATAATCACCTCTTGTCATTTTTGAGCATTTCTTCTAGGGCTTTATTTTCACCCCAGACACGCGAGTCTAAAGCTAACATTTCATGCAGTGTGGCGTTTAGGTTGAGTGTGTGAAAAAGAAAATGAGCCGGAAAAATAAACTCTTGTTCAGATATTTAAAGGCTCAGATAACCCTGAAAACCCACTTACATTCTAAAAATTTTTTGTCACTTTCCGCTTTTATGAAACGCTGCTCCATCTTTGGCTGAAAGGCTTTTATTCACCACGTTTCAAATATATCATGCTTACGTTTATGTGTGTGAGAGCATGAAAGTATGTTACCCTTATTCTTTATTGTGCATTTGGAAGGCCGTTCATCTCCGCGTGCCCGCAGACACACACATGAATCCATACACAGAGACACACAAGGCTGGCGTGTTTCAAATATGAAAGTGCATTTCAGCTAAGAAGTGGGAAGTGATTTATAAAAAGCTTTAGGGAAAGGCTTCTACCGAGGAGAGAGAAAAGATGCAGCAGAATGCCTCTTCAGAAAGGGAGAGTGGGAGGGTGAAGCTGAACCTAATGTTATAGATAGCATTGCAATCGGTTGGACTGGATATTGTGCGGGTAAGATAAGAATACGGAGGCTCACACCCTCTGAGGAGGAAGATATATTGACAAACATGAGAAATATTTTAACCGCTGCATCAGAGTGACTTCAGACTTTGGGTTAAAACAACAATATGCTTATGACAGGATGATATGCTCAGGAATTAGAATTAAAACTAGCTAATTATGTACTTCTAGTCAAATTATACCCTTCATCCATCAGTCACAGTCGACATCTGAAGTATAATTTTTCTATCTATGAACCAATGCCATTTTTAGATGAAAAAATAGAAGAAAAAAAGTGCAGGCTACAGGGGACAAAATTAAATCAATAAATACATCATTGAATCACTGATTAAAAGTAACCATAAGATAAATAAATATTTAACTAAATGACTGGAAAATGTATGTAAAAGACAAATTAATAAATGTCATTAAATCATTAAAATAAAAGTTATTATAGTGCATAATTAATTAAATGCATTGCTATTATTTCATGGTCCGTGCTCATACAATGTCACCATTTTGTCAAACTCGTCAACTGAAGGGTGAGGCTATAGGCGGGGTCAACACCAATCTATTGAACTTCATTAGCTTAGCTTGATGCCACACAGAGGAAGATGGCTTCTGATTGCATCTTCCAATTCGGAAAATGGCTAAAGGGCAATTCCACCTTATTTTTCAATACCCGGAGCATCTTTAATCAGCTGTAGTTTAAGAACTATGAATCTCAGGCACTTCACACCTGGATTAGATTATTCAATGATATTTTCAGGATATTTAAAATCCTGTTTGTCAAATCTTTATTTGATATCTGAAGATTCCATAAAGGGTGAGTTTAGCGTTTTTCATGCATCTGAGCCACATTGGGACAGCTCCAGCTCAAAAACAACTTTACTTATACACCTCAAACATGAACTACATTATTTTGCACCGACATTTGTGCCTCCAGACAATTCTACCTTGGATGTCTCCATACAATTTGATTTCATGTTTCATCTTTGCTCTTTGACCTGCCCTGTCAATGTGCAAACTGTCTATTTGTTATACAGACAAATAACTTTGAGGAAAATCCTCATCAGAAATAAAGGCTTTCAAACATCTGTCTGCATGTTAGTTTTTAAAGTTCCTGAAATAAATGAGCTGTTCAATAATATTTGAATCTATTGAATAGGTCTTTAGACGAGGGAAAGCAAATAAAACAGTTTGTTTGCCCTCTGTAAAGTTGTAAAGAGCAAAGTCCTGCTTCTTTTTTCTGATCCGGCCTCGATTGAGTCACATCAGCCTCCGTCAGTCAGAGCTTGCCTGCATGTGCCAGCATAACTGATTACCAGCTTGCAATTCCACATTGATGACTCAGCTCATCCTGCTTATTCCAGCATATTTATTTTATACGAGCAGCACAGACACATGAGAGAGAGCGCTTTCCCCACCTTCTAATGCAACACTAAAGGAGACTTCAGAGAACAAAGCAAAGACAGTGGTGCATACTGAGAAACCCCCTCTTCAGCTGGTATGAAAATCCAATATTTTCATTAGATGAACTAAATGAGATTAAAAACAACTAACCATTGCATATTTTTAATTGTTTTGTTATTTTTGTAAATTAAGCAATGTTTTTAGATGAAAATTAAGAAAGAAAACACTGGGGCTTTTATTTAGATAATTATTCCATTTATCACATCAACACAATTGCACAGTTCCATTATTACTCCACTTCTTGAACTGGTTACTAATCAGATTATTAATTCAGAAATTTGGATATTTGATAAAAATCTATTGTCTGAAAATACTCTAAAACCAAATGACGTCCACATTTGAATTGTGGACATTTAGTATGTGAATGAAATGAGTTGTACCTGGTAGAAGTGGCTGTCCTGTCATTCCTATAGGAGGCATCCCCATGTTATTCATAGCAGCTGCCCAGGGGTTGGGGTCGGACATGGGCATCGTCATCGAGTTGGAGTCCATTGTCATGTTACAGATCCCTTCTGCAGAGAAAACAAAAAAAGAAAAAATCTTTGTCAAATGAGCAAACCGCCAAAATTTCTGCTTACATTGGTGACCAATTACTGTACTACTTCAAAAGGAAAGTATTCACCTCATTTTATGACTTATTCATATGCAAAGCCTATAAACCCTAAATAATGTCCATCATTTTATAACATCAACAAAACTTGATGGTATATAGACAAAATATGATCCTGCATGGAGGCCAAACCCTCATTAAGTTAATGATAAGAGTAAGAGTAAGGTATGGCCCCATTACTAGTGTCAAGGTACACTCTGGTTTAAAATCTTACAGCTCAAAAAAACCCCACTAAAACCCCTCTGGCATGCAGCTCTTAAGGTTTAAAGTTTAGTAAAATGGCAGGGAAGAATGTTTTCTCTACTGCAGGATAGAGAAATGAGATGCTGCACAACCCCAGTGTGTTGCTGCACACTAATGGTCAAGTGGCTGAGAGAAAGCAACTACAAATTCAATTACTTACAAGAAAATCATACTTTTTCCATTTTGAAATATTTCTGGTAGTGAAAAACAGCAAGAGATTGCTTACATGAGCATATAGCCTGACTACTTAATCAGCTAATACCAGCTTGTTAGGATTTTTGATAATGAATTGAAATTATTAAGTGAGTCTTTCTTCAAATATGTATTTACCAAAATCATACGGGTGATTTATGTAAATATCACCAATGTCATAGTGGAGATATTTACCAACAAAGCAGAGAAAATTATTGCTTTCCTGTTTCCAAAAATGCAATCAGATCAGGTTTTGTGCAAATACCAAAAAGTAAAAAAGGTAGTTTTACTAAAGTTTACCATAAAGTGAAAATCTAACATCATGTTTAATTGAGAGTTATTAGGATGAATAGTTAATAATCTAGCAATCGGCTACCAAATAAAGTATTAATACCCTTCTTGGAAAAAAAATATAAAGTTCCACACTTTTAAGAAAGACCTGAGAAGTCTAAATCAAACAGAGTAAAAACGACTTTTCAGAATTTATATATTAGTGTAAAGCTGAAGTAACAGTGTTTTAAAGTTGGTTTCCAGCCAACAATTGTTGCTTTGTCTGTTCTCTGAGGGGAGAGGAGGCCACTGTTAGTTTGCAGTCAGTCTCTGAACACTGATTTCAACAGTACTGTCATGGAGAATCTGATTATCTTAGTGCTGCTGTTTGTTTGGTAGCTTCAACTGGCTGGCCTTTTGACACTTCCTTTCTCAGTGACCAGCACTGAGAGCCCACTGGAAATGATACTGTATCACAGAGGAAAAGCTTGAACTCGAATTCAAAACGTTCCTTGGAAGAGTAAAGGTTGACGAATGGGATTAGATTAGTAATAACATAGAAATGAACAGCAGTGCATCCCCTGCTCTGCTTTTCTTTGCAGGCCACAGAAAATAATGTCTAAAACTAGATTATTATGATGCTAAGCATAAATCCTGATGCTATCAGGCACTCCTCAGACAGTCTGTAACTAAAATGTTGATAAATCTTCTATTTAGCCTAACATTATGCACACATCTTGCCAAACCAACAGCCACTGGAGTTTGTGCATTCGAGTGTTGCATAATAAAGCAAATGCATTCAGGACTGCACAATAAAAACCCTGCCAGAAGGTCAACATGTACACATCATATGTCAACTGGAAGCTCATTCTTCCTGTCTGCAGTCTATTTCACAGCTCTAAATGCTCTTTAATTCTCTCCTCTGGTCGACCTCTTTCTCTCTGACAGACCTGTAAATTGCTGTGACTGCTGGCCAAGGCAGACTGCCCTCTTCTACAATGCCAAAGCAAGCACAACTGTTAATAATGAGAAGAGCTGCACTCGGCACACACTTTACTCTACAGAAGGTCTCAGGCAGAGCACACTTTAGAGCCAACAGGTATGAATGTATGTGCTTCTGTCTGAACACAGGCCAATATATTGGTATTCTCGGTGTTGAGACACAGCTGGCAATGTGTAATAGTGCTGTGTGCCTCTTTGCCTTCCTCTCTGAGTCACTAATTGCAGAGCTGTCTGCTGTCGCTGCCACAGAGAGGCCTGATAAAACCAAGCGTGCCTGTGTGTCGCTGTGATAATGCTGCTGACGAGGACTTCACAGGCTTGTTAACGAACACAGCCCTATTAACTGGGGACACTTTTCCAGGAGTTAAAATGAAGGAGGAAAGGAGCAGTGAGGAGCTATTTTATAGCTGTTTTATTACAGTTTTACAGTACATTAACCAGACTCTCCAGAGAGCTGATGAGTACACTCACTCCCGGTTGGACAGGTGATGTCTTCTGGTTAGAGAAGTCCTTTAGTTTCCCTAAAAACAAAATTAGAATAAATTGTGTCCATAATATGACTGTTTATCCTATTTACAGACTGATGATGGATGAATGAATGAATGAATGAATGAATGAATGAATGAATGAATGAATGAATGAATGAATGAATGAATGAAAGATAGATGATGGAGGGATGATTGACAAATTGATGATGATGAATTATAGATGATGGACGGATGGATGGATTGATGAAGAATAAGTGGATGGATGATGGCTGGATGATCAATGATTGGATGATGGATGAATGGTGAATTATACATGACAGATGGATGGTAGATGGATAACAAATTGATGGGTGAACAGATGGATGGATGACAAAAATTGATGGACGATGATGGATGATGAATGGATTATGAATTATAGATGATGGATGGATGATGGACAAATGGATGGATGATGGATAGTTGTACGGACGGTGAATGGATGGATGACAGATAAATTGATGGATGGATGATGAACAGCTGGATGATAGATGAATGGATAGGCAGATAAAACCCTGCATTTGAGGGCTTTTGAAGTTCTTTTCTTTTTCCATAAACTTTTTCCTCCACACATTTGTTACATTTAAATTGAAAATAAATCTAAATATGTGGCATATTTTATAAAAACAAGTCATCATGTGTGACTTCTGGACCAGCTTGGAATAAACAAACAAGCAGCTCGACATAAATAATAATTTTTAATATTGCTTGAATTTTTTTAACCATTTGTCTAAAAGCCAGTGAGACAATAAACCCTAATAATTGCTGCAAAACATTTGGCTCATCTGTTCTCAAAATGCAAGCTAAAAAAAAATTATAAAGCCCACTTATTATTTTATCAAATAGGTTGCTAGATAAAAACAGAAGCAGAATCCATTTTAGTTCCTCACCAGACAGGGCACATATTGATTGTGCAGCTCAAATTAAAGTCCCACGCACTTAATCGATTCAGTCAGAAATGTTCAAGTGTGCTTGGAGTGGAGGTCAAGTTATCTCCACTATGCTAGCCTCTTGACCCTGCTGACAAAAAGTCTCCATTGGAGTCATTCATCCCACAATTCATGTGTCTACTGCAGTACACATTCATTTAGTTCTCTCATTTTCCACTCCAATTTGTTTTCACCACACAAAACCACACATCAGTGGTCAATCCACTCTCCTATTTCCACAATATATTTGATCATATTGTATTCTTGGAGGTGAACCTGTGCATGTCCATCCCTCAGTACTTTTGATATGACAACATGCCCTTGAGGGCAACAGTTTAGCCCCCTAAACGTGCCATGTGACACTCATGGATTGATATGTGGAGTCCAGTAAGGAATAACAAACAGCTGCAGACACACAGGGGCTGCAAATGCATGAAAACACAGATAGACGCACACAGGTTCACCTTGGCGGAAAGGAGAACCAGCAGCAAACGCTGTCAATAAGGAAATCAATGTCAGTAAATATCCAACAATGAAACATGAAGATGAGGTCTTAGTGAATACATTAACATGCACATCCAGCTGAAGAGCTCAGAGCAAGGGTAAATGCAAGATAGAAAAAGAATCAATAGAAATAATAATAATAACAAAACAGATTTTCGGCTGTTAGCAGAAATGACTGTTTCATGCAAATGCCAAATCTAATTACACAATTTGAACAATCTTAGCATGTGTAGCCCAAGACCTCCTGACACTGAGATCTAAATGTGGAGCTCTGAAGACTGGAACCTAATAAGTCAATCTGGTCAAGCTTGGCTGCATTTAAATAGAGGTGCAGAGGTCATATTTTCCCCCTCTTCTCATGGGATGGCCTGACACTGTTTCAAAATGCAAAGCTTCGAAATACAGTAAAATGAACAGGGTAATAATATGTGTCTTGCTTTTATTAGGCTGCATATTTTAGCATATTAAAAAGTGATCTGGATAAAACCTTTTGAGATTTTAAAAACCGAATGACAGACAAATTCATTTTATATTAGTAATTCAATTAAAAAGTGAAATGCACGGACTTATTAAAATACAGTGATGTATTTAAGCATTTATTTTGGTTAATATTGACTCAGAGTCAATATTTTCAGTCACAAAGACAAAAGTTACAGCTAAAGAAGCTGGCTAATTTTATATTGCTGGATGCAAACATATTAAGGGAAAGTTGAGTGGAAGGAAAATCAGAGGTGGGAAAATGTGCAACAGGATTGGGGGATTGTAAATTTAACAGCCACCTCACACAGAGGTTACATTTAGGTTACACTGCTGCAATTGAACCAAGAAAATGTTGGAATCTTCATCAATGTGAAAAAGAGGCCCAAAATCCAGTTTTCTAATTAAAGTAAATTTTGCATTTGATTGAGAAATCAAGATCTCATACTCTGGAGAAAGATTGGAAAGGCACCAAATTAAACTTCTGATGAAGTGACCACAGTCAGTGATGATTTGTGTCATCTGACAGTGTTGGTCTGCAGGGTTTTCTGGAGAGCAAAGTCAACACAGCGGTTCACCAGCGGTTCCTCTGCCAACAAGATTTACAGAGATGCCGCTTTAATTTTCCACCAGGACATACCGACTGCCTACGGCCAGCAGCTCCAATACTTAGTCTAATTAGAACCAGCAAACCAGCTCAATCTAAACCTTATAGATATGTATGCAGTCAAGAGGGAGGAGAGAGTTTAGATCCAATAAAGCAACTGGACTTTAGTTTCTCTTTTAGAACTTAATTAACGTTCCAATAGTTTTCAAATTTACTGAGATTCAAATGTTTATATAAAGAGATTTTATAAATCACAGTATGTTTGGAGAATAATACAGCCCACTCTGTATGAAAGCAAGCTTTACCACCAGAGTATATTGTTTGCATTCAGGATATTGCCCATGGCAATTAAGGCAGTAGTGATTTCCATTCAGCTCGGGTCCATCCAGCCCAAAGCTTTCCTGATACTCATTCTCTGCAGGCTGTGACCAGCTTTTAGCTTCCCTAAAATTCCCCCAGGAGATAGATAGGAAATTAAGTCATTTAAAGGCCCATTGGCCGTAAGCCCCAACAGCAGGCAGAGAAAGAAAGACGCTGGGGGCCATTTAGTCTAAAATGTGCATGGTTTTAACAGCTAACCAGAGATTTATGATGGCCCCTAGAGAGTAAATTCAAGGGGGAGCTAAAGAGTTGAGGGATGGAGATAAAATGAGAAAGAAAAGGTTGCCTTTAATGGGGGGTTGCGATGCTGATGTAAGAGAATGACAAAAGAAGCGGGTGAAATGAGGGAAGCATTTCGAGCTCGCATTCAGACACAGCAACAGCTGATAAAATGCAGAAGACCGGCCTTAAAAACAGGAACTATTTTATTCAGTCAGTCTTTAAGTTTTGGTTAAAAAAAAAAAAAACAGAAGAAGAGTATTCATTGGTTTCTGATTTCCTAGAACTGGAAAATGAACACGGTCAGCTGAATAAGTCAGGATTTTACACAGACAGACAAACCATTAGTGAAAAAAACATCAGCCCAGATTCTTGTCTAAACATTTAATCAAACATTTATTCAGAGGAACAAAAAGCAGAGACAACATGTCTAAGTTCAGGGAGCTTGAAATGAGTGACTGTTACTTTTGTCAGCTCATTAATGGTGGCCAGTGCTCATGTATCCTGTTCACTCTCTACACAGACATGTCTGTTTTAGGCCCTCTTGTTGCTTTAAATCCAAATAAGCTGCTGCTGGCCACATCCCCCAACTCAACGTTTACACTCACATGTGAAAACGCCTGCAAAAAGATGTGCCATTATACAGCCTTACATCTTTGAAAAGCAGAAGTGGAGCCTCCTGCACAACCAACCTGAATGCACCAAATGGTTTCTAAATGGTAAGTCAACAACAAAACATTTGTCTTTTCCAGCAGTCATTGTACAGTGCATACAGAAGCAAAACCAGCTGACCACTATTATTATATACCTTTTATCATTATTATATACTATATTAACAGTTCAAATGAGTGGTTTAAAAGCATAATGCACATGTACAGCGAGCATTGTTTTGAACCGGATAAGAGGTGAGTGCCCTCTCTGGGTCAGGGAGGAGTTTGTCTTTTTCATGAATGAGGGAAAAATGGGAGCTGGAGGTGGATTGGTGCAATGTCTGCACTGTTCTGTGAAGAGAAAGCAGAGCTGAAAGATGAATTTACTGGTCAAACTACGTTCCCTCCCTTATCTTTGGTCTCGAGCTCTGAGTAGTGACCAAAAGAACAAGATAGCGGGCTCAAGCAGAAGAAAAGAGTCTCCTCCACAGGTATCTGTACTCTCTTTTAGCGACTCCTCCGCATCGAGAGGAGCCAGTTGAGGAGGTCCAGGCATCTAGTTAGGATGCCTCTTTGGTGAGGTGTTCCAGTAACAATCCACTGGGAGGAAACCCGGAGGATTGTTTCTCAGCTGGTATGGGAACGCCTTGGCATTCCCTAGAGGAACTGGGCCAAATGGTAGGGAAGAGGGAAGTCTGGGTCTCCTTGCTTAGGCTTGTTGCCCTTGTAACCAAACCCTGAATTAATAGGAGGACAATAGATGGATTGAAATATACATCAGAGATTGCTTTTGTATTCTTTTTGTTTTGTGGCTAACAATGTGGTGGCTGGCTGGGAATGGCTGTGGGAGAAATGTGTGTTTTCCAAGTAAACAACATAATCAGGAACCCATGCCAACACCTAATTTATATATTAATGAACAGGATGGCAAAGCTCCAGACAATGGAGGCAATTGTAAGGATGGAAAAGAAAAAATATGTTATTGTTATTATAATATTTAACAACCATTTCTTGTTTTTCAAAACACCTTTCAGACAGTATTAAAATCAACGTTACTGCTAATCAGTGACCCATTTCAGAATATTAATCAAAGCAATAAAATACTCCATTAAATGTATTTTATTGGATATGATTTTAGTTTTATTTCTCAATTTAAAAATAACCACCCCAAAATATACTCATAATTTGATATTAACTTTTCAGGCTGTAGCACATGTAAAAATATTAATATACATTTCTCAGCAGTGAAATATAGAGCTTAACAGGACCTGTTTATGATTAACTACTCATCATTAACTTGTCAAGCTCATAATGACAGCAAACACTAAATAGAACAAGCATATTTACAGCAACCATTAAATTTAACTGGTGCTTGTTCAATATTTTACAACATATTTCACCAGATTTAACTGAGTTCCTCAATTGGTTCTCTATTTTAGCTGACAACAATCCGTCTCATGCGTCTTATTAATATAATTAAGATTACTATAGCTGTATTTAAAATTTTTGTCTTTGTCTTAATCCTGATTATTTGTTGATTTTGTGGGTTTCTCCAGTTTTCTTTCTTTTTTGCATCTAGAGCATTATTAGATTTTGTGCTGTGAAATGATCAAAATTCAATGTTGGGAAAACAGATTAACTTTATTAAATTTTCCTACCTGCCCCTGAACCAAAGAAAAATAAATAAAACTCTGAATATTTGCCGTCGACTCCTGAGCCTTCCACATAGTATTAAAGATGAAGTCTGGCATTTTCCATTTGAAAGACTGTGTGAAGTCTGCATACTTATGCACGCAAACAGAAAGCCTCGCTAACCTTTTTTGACCTTAATCTTCTCCTGGATGCAAGTCTGCGTGTTTGTGTTTCTGAGTATCAGAGGTGGTGAGAAAGAGAAGAAAGAAAACCTCCATGCGTTTTTATAATAATCTCTTATTATTTATGGAAACTCTTTCAAAGTAGATCCTTTTTTTTTAATTATTATTAACGTACACATTTTCAGTGTCTGTTTAAAAATGTATGACTGCCCTTTTCTCCAGTTCTTTGATCTGTTAATTATGATGAAGCTGCTAGGGGTCTGATGATTAGTGCTAGCACAGTGAGGAGCCCCCTGAATGTTATAATACACCGGTGACAACAAAGTGAGGATGTAAGGAGGATAGAAGAAGCCAGAAGACAGTCTGACCTCCAGGAGGGAATAAACTCGGAGAGGATCTCCCTCTGCTGTTATTTTTTTAATTGCCTCAACTCATTACAGTGACTAAAAACTGGAAAAAATTCTCCAAAATGGAGAAATAAGTACATAATCCAGATTTTAGAGTTTGATGCATACTTTTCTGTTTCATTTTTTAAAACAAAATGTTCTGCTAATAAATACAAAAACAAAGTTGACAAGTTAACTTGAGCCAGACTGGATCTAACAATCTGAAATAATGAGATTCAGGTACGTTAGGAAATTAGTAAAATCTAATCAGCTCTTTGTTTTAAATTGTTGCATGTTTGTTTCAGTGGAAATTGTTGTTTGAAACAGTCCTGTTGCCTCAATCCAGAAACTAAAAGCCAGAGAGTTACAGACCAAATAAATGAAATCCTGCACGAGTTATCTGCAGTTTTTAAAGTGAGTTTAAGGGAAATTTGAAACAAAGAAACTTTTAAGAAAGCAAATCAAATTCAGTGTTTCACAATTTGATTGCTGTAGACACCAAGCCCAGATGATGGTTCCAAAGGTCAAACGACAGGCTACAAAATTAGGACTGCAAAAGCCAACATGAACCCAATCCTCATCAAAGGTGAACTGTCAATTCCTTAGTCCAGGACTAATGCATATTTAATGCTATTCAACTGGCTGCAACAGTCAATCAAAGTTCAAGGGCATCAAAACAAACCTTTCCTGGAGAAGTGAAATAATTCACAATTTCACACCCATGACCCACAGAGATCCTCATCAGAATGTGATCTGTTTCTGTACATCACAAAAGTAGTTTAAAACATTTATGAGGAGTTTATGAGCCCATGCACCAAATCAGAGAGGATGAGAGTCTGATAGGAAGCTAAGCAGTCCAATAGAACCTACATCAATCACTTAGACACATTAAAAATAATTTTTTTAGAACATGAAATTGGAAAAAAAAAACCCAAAAAAACCAAATGGAAATAGATTGCATGAATCTCTTTCATGAGACATTAAAGTCAGTTAGTGTAACTGACTTTAATGTAAAGTCAGTTACATTAAATTTATTCATACAAAACAACAATTCACAACAAATATCTTTGACCAGATACATTTTTATTCCAGTTATACAGAAATATATACAGTACAGACCAAAAGTTTGGACACACCTGGTCATTCAAATGGTTTTCTTTATTTTCATGACTATGAAAATTGTAGATTAGATTGTAGAAAAACCTGACAGGGCACACCTGTGAAGTGAAAACCATTTCAGGTGACGACCTCTTGAAGCTCATCAAGAGAATGCAGAGTGTGTGCAAAGT
>CAEFZX010027870.1:0-16385 GCA_903066825.1 Alfaro cultratus | reverse complement strand
AGATACTTACTGTAAAATGTAGTGGAGTAAAAGTCGAAAGTATCCATTATTAAATCTACTTAAGTAAAGTACAGATACACAAAAATTGTACTTAAGTACAGTAACGAAGTATTTGTACTTCGTTACTTCACAACACTGGATATTGGCATATTTTAATTAAGCAAATTTATTTTTAGGATTCCAAATTGCACAATTTTATGGGTAGTGAAAACACAGCTATTGATGCTAAGATGGAATTCCTTCAAGTAAAACCAAGATATGTTGATGGGAAAAAAAATGGTTGGATCTGATTGGATCTTTTAAGTTGGGCGATGACTGTTGGTTCAGGACCATCAAAATATTTTGTGGAAATTTGCCTATTGCCACCTTGGGAAGCTAAATGCTACCTGAACACTACTGGCTGGTGTCTGCAAAGCAGCCAGTCTAGGAGTACCATTCAATTCTTTTCCTTGCCACTATTTGGCTGTACCTTCAAGAGTAGATAGGGAAGACTGTGGACATTAGCTTCTATCATAGTGCTAAGACTGTTTCCTTAAATTTGTCTGAAGTTAGGTAATGGGAGCACTTTTAATCAGTTTAAATCTATTTTTTCCCAATTGCTCATGGGTGAATTCAACATGACCTTTTCTTTGCATACCTTGTCATTCCAAACAACCTCCAGGCGTCCCTAAAGGTGTGTTTCTGAAAGATTTGATTTTTTTTTTTTTTCCTAAGAGAACCCACATATTATCTAAAAAAGTAGCACCTGTACTCCTAAAATTACACGCTTGGGAATTTGTTTATCTCCACTTGGGAAACTTTCAGAACCAGATTTACCACAGAAAGATTTCAGAAGAGCTCATTATCCCTCCTTTTTTTTTGTCTGAGATTTTCTGCAGACCTTTGCAAGCGTGACAAAACCACAGTCTGGCCACGCTTCATTATGCTTATTGGAATACAGAGAGTTTGTTCTCTTTATTGAGGACAGTTTTCTAGATGAAGTATGCAAATCACAAATTTTAAATGAGACAGCCGCTCCTGCTCTGTCTGTGCATAAAGTTTTTTCTGGGTCAAGCAAGGTCTTTAATATTTTAGGTACCTTTAATTCTTTATATTAGTAGTGCAGGACAGGGCCTGTAACTTTTAAATGTCTCTAAATTAGTTGTTGTCGTTGACGCTCCTAGAGAAACGAGTTCTTCACTTAAGGTTAAAGAAATTGTATTTTTACTTTAAAAAAATATGTATGCAGAAATTGACTCTCTGGTGCAGAGCTTACATAACCTTTGATCCCGAACATCAAAAGACAAGTTAAAGTTGTCGATTAATATAAAAAGTGAATTTGGAATGACAAAACGCTGCAAACTCTTGACAAATAAATGAGTAAAGAAATAGGAAGAGAGTAGAAGAAACATGGAGAGGAAGTGAAAAATAAATACAAATTTACAGTATGAAGAAAAACAGAAGGTAGGAAGTAAGGAAGAAAATGTAAAAGTGTATAAGGAAATAATGCAGTAGTAAAAGAAGGAAACAATGAATGGAGGAAGACGTGAACATTTATAAGAAAGGGAGGAGGAAAGGAATGATGAATGGAATGAAATGTAAACATTTATAAGTAAGGAAGAGTGAACATTTAAATGGAAGGAAATTAAGAAGAAAGGTAGAAAAGAAGGGTGAACACTTATAAGGAAGGAAACGTGGATGAATTGAAATGTAAACTTTTAAAAGAAATAAGGAAGGAAAGAGTAATGTGAAAAGGAAGGAAAGCACCAACAAAGAGGGCATTAAAACAGATTAAAGAAAGAAGGGAAACTGAAAGTATGTGGGGCGAGACATAAATAGAAGTTAAAAAAAAAGGAAAATGGAGAGCAGCCCTTTGGTTCATGTAGGCTAAACTCTGGTCTAAGATGTTTAATATCTGATTGAACTTCAACATGTTTTACCGTGAATAAATGAATCATGCTGAAGAGCATCATCTTAACATGCAGGTTGCATCTTATTTTCATAGACATAAAGTTGTCTGTATACAAAAGCAATAACTGTCCGACCATTTTCCCTCGTAACGTTAACAGTTTGAAGCACTTTTGTAAAAAACTTAGAAAGAGGTCCAAAAATGAATTTCTGCTTCCTTTCGCCTTATAAAGATACACAGCTTGAAGAAAAGTCCATTATCACATTTCTATGCATCTGACAATATAACACACATATTGCAATTTGAATCACTTAGATGATAATTTAAGCTTTGATTCAAACCAGCTTTATTCATGCTTTCTGTGGTTTTCCATCATTTCCAAGCTTTCGGTTCCTTTAAGGTGGCCTGCTATAGTTCCTTGAACAGGTTAGGATGGGTCTATGGACTATAAAATACATGTTTACAACATTTTTATGTACAAAATCATTCCTAAATATTGAGATTTTAGTCTGGTCAGTTCTGCATATTTTGAACTCCTTTCAGAATGAGCTGTTTTAGAGCCTCTAGCCGCTTTAAATCCAATGAAGTTGCTGCTGGCCACGCTCCTAACTCAATGTTTGGCCTTTTTCGCTATGTGAAAAAGGCTACAAACAGATACATAATTATACAACTGTATATCTTTGAAGAGCAGAAGTGGTGCATCCTGAACAGCCAACAAGAATGATACAAGTGGTTTTTGGATGGTATGTTGACAACAAAACCCTGGACAGAGTGACAGGAGGACCAGACGATGACCAAGAGTAGCATGTAGAGGATGTATTGTATGTGAATGGAAACGGGTATGGGGATGTACTGCCGATCTGACACTTTGCTTTTATGTTTTTATGTTCTTATGTATTTATTCATGGTCACTATCCCTTTGGATGGGTTTTTTATTGTTGTATTACAGTTTTGCCCCTGCTTCCAAGATGAATTTCTCCTATGGGAGACTAATACAATTATCTTATCATATCTTATTTTTTCCAGCAGCCATTATACAGCACATACAACAGTAAAACTAGCTGCTGGAGCTCCAGGGTTGCTAGGTGTGGCTTTTGGAACGGCTCATTTTCCAGACACCAAAAAACCATTAATTTATTGCCACAGAACAGCTGAGTGCTTTTTAAAGTGCTTGGGCTGTTTGGTAGAACAGCCTAAGCACTTGGGCCCAAGAAACCCAAGTGAAAGTGCACAAATTTGCAAACAAGACTGGAGTATAATAGATCCCCTTTAAAGATTGTGTAATGGTTGTGTGTGGTGTTGTTAAACGAAGAGACGTGTGAATTTCCAGCCAGCTCTGTTTCCTGTCTCATCTCTACTGCAAGGAAGAAGTCCAGAGCTCCTCGGAGACTCGGACATGTCAAACATCCCACCTGTTTCTGGTCCCACAGCAGCTGCAGGTCCACACAGAGTTATATTAGGAACAGAGTCACAGCTATAAACATCCCCCCCGACTGACCGTCTCCATCTGCAGACAGCTTCAGGTTTTCACCTCTGTCTGCAGTGATATGTTTACACTCTGCAGCTCTGAAATTGTGGAATGGGATCAGTCTATATACTGAACATCTTTCTCTTTGTACAGACTTCTCATGGGAAAACTGCATTCATTCTGTTTCAGAAGATGCAAACATTAAACACTAATATAAACTGCAGTAATTTAACATAAAGACAGGTTGTATACAATAGTGTATAAACAACTTAAATATCATGTCTGAATAGACTTAATGTGGCTGCTGTTTGCTATCTGCTTCCCTTTAAGTCTTTGTGATAAATATCCACAGGCTCAAACACAGGAAGAAAACGCCTGTTTATCTTAATTAGAGGTTTGCTGGAGGAAGACACAATGTTGCACCCCTCTTCATTCTCACTGGTTATTCACACATTACTGTCATGGCAAAGTTTTTAAACCAACCACCTTCAGCGGCAATAACTGTTTCCCAGGTTTTCTGGGAAACTTCATTAGCCCCTCAAGTGATTGTGGAGGAGTTTTGGCCCTCTCTTCTTCCCATCAATCCTTCAGTTCATTGAGGTTTGCCAAGCTTTATTTGTGCATGGCCTTCTTAAAGGGCATATATTATTCAAAATTCACAATTTGACCATTTCTGTACTTCTATTTAGGTTTCTACTGTTCATAAAAAACAGCCTTAAAACAGTGCTTAAAAATTGTCTGCAAATTGATGGACAGCAACAGTTTATTCTTGGATCATTGATGAGAAATACTTTGGTTTATCAAAGAATTTGATAAGTAGTACGTAACCTCACTGGGTTAGATGCTTTTCCCCCTCCAGGTTTAAAACTAAAGTGGTGATTTTGGACTATAAACATAAGTCTTTAGAGAACGACTTGTTTTAATTAAATGTAAAATGGATGGCAGTGGACCAACTGACTCCTTTTCTACTTGCAGTAGAAGTTTGTCATTTGTGAGTAAATTCATGTTAGTGCATTGCATTGTGTGTATGTGTGTGTGTTTACCTAAGATTTGTATCTTGGCAAACTAAGGCACAACAGGCAAATGGGACCTAAATACGACTTTTACGTGGCCCAATTTTGACATTTTCATCCCCCATAAAAATCATATTTGTACAACTTTCATATGTGCTTCTAAATCAGATACATATTCAATATTTTCAAAGTGTCTGGAATCATAGTGGTCATGTCACATTTTACCTGACTTTTACATTATTTTATGTGAAACATGCATCGTAATTCTATGAGTGGTACATTTGGATGGTTGAATGAAGCAGTACCAACATTTCTGAATGGATGATTCACCATTTTACAAACGATTGAATCAACACTATATTTCTGAGTCTGTGTCTTTAAAGACTTACTGCTAAGTATCTCTGTACTTTTCCTGTATCTCAGTTTATACAGATTTGCAGACCTTTATTTTTCCAAGTGTGGTTTATGACTTATACTGGAATCAAGTATATTCATGAGACTTTTTTTTAACAAAATAAGGTTTCTGTTATCAACCAATGTGGTTGATAACAGACTGGTTGTCTCTGAAATATGATTTGACTTTGAAATATGAGTAGAACAATAAAGCCCAGCAGACTAAAACCATCTCAGTATTTGTGGTCATTTGTCTTTGGAACAAATATAATTTGAAACTCTTTTTTTCCATGTGTCTTGGTGTTGTTTTACTCGTTGTTAAAAATTCTGCATAATAATTCTCTATTATTCCTTCAGAATGTCAATCTGTGGTTAAAATATTCACTAGTTCAGCTTCTAGTTTTTTCACTACACACATTAATAAGCAGGGGATTGGGATAGCCAGCTGCTTCTGCATATGAGGGAATTATTGAACTTAGTTTTCAACAATGCAAAGTATATATTTAAATTTGCATCAGCATACTAATGTTGTTTGAGCATATAAAATGTAACTTTTTATGCTAAGATCAGCGTTTGTATTTATTAGCTTGTTAAAAATGACTTTGCCTGTTGTGTTTTTGCATGTAAAACATAATATATCAACATGTTGAAAACTTAATGTTTACTTGCTGTTTTTTGCATACTGAAGACAAATCCTAAATGTCTATTTTTTTTATTTTTTTTTCACTTTTTTACTTGGGCACTATTTTTACTGTACCAAATACAAATGTGTTGCATCTTTTATAGTTTGAATGGTTAATTTGCAGCTCATTTGCACCATCAGATATGTCATTTAGTGTAATTTACATTTGTTTAACATGACAAGTGGTGAAAAACACTATTTAATGGTTATTTAGGCTGTGATCAAACGGAGACAAGTCTAATTGGATTCCAGTCAAAATGTTTCTGCTTAAAATACCTCCTACCATAAATAAATAAACAAAGAGAGGAATTAATTAACAGCAAAAGTTGTTTTTCTCTTCTTACTTAGCACTGAACACTAGCAGCTTGGGTAATGAGTGTTTCTATATTCATTGCAGCAGTGCTGTCCAGTTTATTCACTGATTGCTCCCAGTCCCTGCAATCACAAATTTAAAATGCGACACATTATCACATTTTAGCAAAGTCAAACTAAAAGCCGAGGTTTTTACTTTCGTTTCACTCACAATGTAAAAATGTTGCTGAGTTTTAATGACTGTAATCAACTCCTCGGGAGAACAAAGCGAGGTAATACAAGTTGTGATCTGGTTAGAGGTCTGATTGGCAGATAAATGTTTGTTTGATGCAAATTGGCTCGTTCTGCTAATTGCTGGTGTTTCTCACTGTGTGACTGTGCATTCTGTGTTCAGCAGTTTTAGCAACTCCAAATTGTTGCTCAGGATTTCTGTGTGGTTCATCTCATTACTTCCAGGTGGGGCGGGTCGTGTTTTTTTGGAAATCACTGGTGATTCTCAGATTGAAATTTCACCTGTTATTTCCAGTGATTGAAACCAAATAGCCCATTTCACCCTGAACATTTCACCTGCAAAATTGGCTGAATGCCTCTGGAGTCAGAACCCAGTTTGAGAGACTTTCTACAATGTCTCCTTCTCTCTTCCTATATATATATACTGTATATATATATATATATATATATATATATATATATATATATATATATGGAAAAAGAAGTGCTTTGAACTTTTCTTTTCATTGTTTTCTTCAAAATCCTGAAGAACACATAGCCAAAAAAAGACAAATGTTAAGATACTTTAAAATCAGCTTCAAGTGAAATAGTAGCATTTTATAACTTCATTGTTGTCAGATGGCTGAGAAAATGACCCTTAGCTTGAAAAATCTAAGATGTTATTTCTGAAAAAGAAGTCAAAGCAGCAGAAAAGGCACCAATAACGAGCAAAAACCAAGATGTGCACAGCAAAGAGCTCTCTTCTTCCTTTTCCCATGGAGAAATCTTAAGTTATCAGCTTCATTATTTTTCAGATTTGGTTAACACATCATAGAAGAGTTAGAAAAAGTAAAAGTGTTCAAGATGAAACTTCAGACTATATTATTGAGCTTTGATTGCTGGTTGTTATACCCAGAATTCAATTAGTGACTTGAGTTTGAGGTAGGTTGCCAATTGATGCTAAGAAGTCACTGATTTGGTCACCACTGTTTCAGTTTTGGACTAATTAGAGGAAAAGTGAAGGTACTGGACTTTGATCAATGTAACTGTTATGCTGTATTAGGGAACAAATGCAGATTAAAGGAGTTGGGTAAACTGGTTGGTGGCCAATAGTTCACTCTGTCTTTAACTATAAATAGTAGATGGAAATAGTTTGGTTTTGGTAGTTTGGTTGATGGACAGTTTGGTTCTGATGATGAGTGGTCTGTCTTACACTTTTATTGGTAGATAATTTAAGATGTTGACATTTCATTTGGCATTGATGACTAATTGTCCAGACTATGACTGGTTGAGAATTAAGATGTTGGAAAAGCTTTTTGATTTTGGTGACCAATGTTCTTGTTTAAACTGTGATTGGGGAACAACTGATGGTGTCAAGTAGGTCTTTTGAACTTGGTGGCCAATGATACATCCTTAAACTAACTGGTGGAAACGTGATGGTGTTGGATAGGCTGATTTGTTTTTGTGACACTTTCAATCTTATAATAGTTTTGTTTCCATTAACTAAACAATTGCGCAAACTGAAATTACAAAAAAAAAAATTGCTTAATGGAAACACGGCCATTTTGAAAAAAATCTCATGACATCTGATAAAAAGATGTTGTACACTAGGATGAGTTGTTTTTTTTGGCTGTATTAAAAATGGCGTATTGCGCAAAACTGCAATAAAGACCCATCACACGAGTCACATGACTCGACCGGATGCTACCTCCAGTGGAAAAGGCGAAGAAGACGACTGGAAGCAGTTGGAGGAAGATGGCGCGGCATGATTTTTAACAACTTATCGCATTAACACATTTATTCACGTGTGACTTTAATTACATTTAAAATTTAAAGAAAACACCACAATTGCAAAATTGACATTAATGTATTATCAACAAAGTTTTAAGCACATTTGTAATGTAAACGCAGCTCATGATTGAGGGAAAGGTGGGGAAGATGAACAAAGTGTTTCTCTTTAGAGACCTTTAATCCACTCTATCTTCAACTACAGCTAGTGGATAGAAATATCCATTAGCTAGATCGTCTTAGTAACATGAATTTGACCTGGACAGTCTTTTTGTTACTTACTAGAGTTTTGCAGTACTTGACTCATAGATCAAGAGGTGGTTGATCCACAGAAGATAAACTTTTACTCAAGAATGAATACAACAAGACTAGTATAGACAAGATAAATATAACTTATTGTACAGTAAAATTACAAACTGGATCTAATGAGAGAATCAATAGAAAATTAGCTAAATCGGTTCAGAGGTAATTAATCTTTATTCCTTTAATCCAAATTAGAAGTTTTTGAGTTTTAGTTTTAATTATTGGCACTTTTACAGCATCATAAGGTGTTTTAATTGCTAAGGAGTCAACTTTAAAAAATCCCTCCATGCATCCTACTGGTAATGCATCTGTTGTCAGAAGCACATTAAAATATTGGTTTTAATGTAAGCAAAAAAATGTATCCATGGTGTTTTAACTTTTTTTGTACTTTTATTTATAAAACTTTGACTTTATTGTCAATATAACCACTTGATTTTTGAAAGAGCAGTTCAGACTTATTTATTTGAAACATTTAGAATATATTTTCCTAGAAATTTAAAATTCTATTTTATTTTAACTAAATTTAATCTCAAATATGATTTTAATCACAACACAAGATGAGAAATACAAGTTATTTTCTTTATGAAAAGTCCAGTTGTCTGAATTTTGATTAAAGTTCTATTTGAATATGAGCACCGGTTTGGCTATTTTTATTTATTTTGTCTTTTTTTAATTCTGTAGTTCATATTCTAATATTAATATAAAATTTGTTGTTTTTTGTTTTAATCTTGAAAACCTCTAGGCCCATTTTTAGTCATTGGAAAGCTTTTGACAAAGTAATTTTGATAAATTCCGTAAAAGTGAGTGATTACAAAGTAAGGTTTATATTTTAGCTTTTGTCATTGTCTATGGAAAACAAAGGATTTCTGTATTTACTTATAATCTTAAATGGAGCTCCTTATTGATTTCTTTATTTAATTTTTATTTATTTTAAATGCCATCTGTATTTCACCGTTGCCATTAATTTTCCTGCTTCTCTGTCTTTGCAAACCCACCTCTGTCTGTTTCCTCCGTCACGTCCCTGAGAGGGTACAACATGACCGATTGCCACTTAGCATAAAAATTGTTGTTCTAAATGGTGGCGGGCTCCCAAACAACGGAGCAGCGTGCATACAAATGAATGTTTAGCCGGCATCAGAGAAGATGGACAGCTGCAGCTGAGCACCTATAATGATGATGCCGTGGATGGACGCAGTCTGCAGCCGGCGACGCAGACTTTTACTGAAAACCGTCTAAGTGAAGTCAAAAACACCATCAGTCAGCTTGTCGCTCCTCGCACACTGAGAATTATACAAAGTGCTTTCGTCCAGAATGAAATTATATGTAACATAAAGAATGATTTTCTCCTAAATCTACTTCTGTGACAAGTTAGTGACCTTCCTTCCCTTCAGTCTGCAGGCTTTATGTTCAGCTGGTGTGTTTAAATGTCATGTTTTAGGTTTATTTGTTTCTATAATTTGACATATGCACATATTCAATAAATTAGATTATTATAGAAAAGTGCATTTAGTTCGGCAAAGCAGTTCACTTTAAACTCAATTCATCATGGACAGGAAAAAAAAAACTAAATCTTATCAAGTATTTTTGGTCTAGTTTCTAGTGCAAATATCTTAGTGGACTTGGAATAAGACAACTAACGTACAAGTAACTCTGAAGCAAGTTGTAGGAGCTTGTTTCAGGTAAGTAATTACCGAAGATGGGTTAGAAACACAAGTTATGGGGTAAATGACTTGTTACAAGTGATATAAACTGCCAGTGGACCTAGTATTCATAACCAATATTACAGAATTATTTAATAGAAGCATGCCGAGACATTACTTTTAGTTAGTTCAGTCTTATTTCAAGTGGACTAATATATTTGCTTAAGAAACTAGACCAAAACTACTTTGCAGTGTGGGTTTATGGTCCTAATTTTTAGTTATATATATATATATATATATATATATATCTTTAGTACAGTTTCTTAGGTCATGTCTGCTTTGTGATTCTGGATGTTTGTAGTTCACACTGCAAGATGGTGACAACAAATCTGTTGTCAGATAAACACAAACATGCTGTATGTAGCCTGCTGGGCTTCGCTGCCCAAACCGATGCAGTTTGTGGTGGAGCAGGTGGCAGACGGTTTTAACACACTGTTTGAGAAAGGCAGGCCTTCAAGGACACACACCATGTCTGACAGTTGGTGTTCTTGATAGTGGAAATAAAGTTTTAGCTCTTTTCATAGTGAGGCAGTTGTTGTTTTCACTGTAATGTTGTACAAATAGATGGTTATTTTTTTTTACAGATTTGGGTGAATTCGCTTCATTTGGCTATAACACACAGCTAACTGACAGCTCAAAGAGCCTGTGAATGTTTGAACCTTCCACAGTGATTCTTTAAATAACTTTGGCTAAAAATGATGAAGAACCAACTAATATTTTTAAATGGATTCATCCATTCACTAGACTGCTTATCTGTGTCTATCCAGACAGTCTTTTTTTCCAAGCTTCATATTTAATTCAGAAATTAATGGGCTTTTCCTCTTTTTTCCTCTGCTGTGCTCTGCTGTCATATCGGTCCTATATTTAATTTAAAAGTATTTGTTTAGAATTTCTTTTATAACATCAGTCTGAAAGAACCGATAACACTGGAAATTTAAGAGTGCATTTCCATCAGGTCCTTTCAGTCCACTTTCATCCAACTGTAGATTGTGCAGAAAGTCTGGTTCATTGGGGAGGTGTGAGAATGTAATTGAACTCCTGATGTGGACCAAAAAGGTGAACTTTGGTGCGGTTTGGTTTGAATGCATAGTGTGAATGCAAGCAGACCGGAGAGCGCTCCAAAAGCAGGAAGTGGACTGTAGCGCAGGGCATTCTGGGTAAATACAACCAAAACAAACTCGCAAGTCTAATGCTAATGGGAGATGTGGCTGAGAGGCCTGAACAGTGACAGTTGGTGTGTTTGATCAGTTTATAAGATTCTCTCTATAGAAAGGCTTTCATAGGCGAACATTTTCCTTTTAGAGGCTGCCTTATAATCAGTTCAGCTGAGATATGAGGTTTGGACTGTGTGGGAATCAGAACATATACCAAAGCGGATTTCATCAGTCAGATTGGTGGTTGAAAATAAATCCTTTCCCACCCAACCTGTTTGGATCTTTTTCCTCTCCAGAGCTTCAAAGTCGACAACAAATCCTCCCTCTTAACTTCCCAATCCTGTGTCAGAAGAGTCATCGGCTCCTTTTTCCTCCTCTGCTCACTCTCTGAGGTGCTCTTTTATGTCTGAAATTCATCTTTTCTTTCTGTAGATTGTTATCCAATGTTTACTTTTCAGTTTCTAGCATTTTCAGATTCCAGACTTTGCGTTTACTTCTCTAAATCCGTTGCTTCAGCAGCCTCTCCATTGAAGTCTGTCTACACTGAAACACAAAGAGCTATGCAGCACTTTGCGTAAAAGCACTTTTGAAACAAATGAAACGTCACAGTGATAACTGATATCGGCCGGCACTGTCACCCCTTCTTCTGTTAATAAAAAGGACTGCCAGACTATAATTATAAAGGTCTTTCTCGTCCCCATAGCAACTGATTGCGGTCTGCTAGAAATCTCTTCTCTTTGAGTCGATGTGACTTCTATACATCTGAACATGAAGATATGGACTGAATCTGAGACTGTTCAATACTATTGAGCGTTTTCCTCAGCTGTAAACAAACACTAATTTACTCGGCAAGTTCAGAGAAATGTCGTCAGCTCAGATTTCAAACTTTGTCTTTAACTTACGACTTCTTTTTAAAAGTTGTGATCTTATTCATAAAATAACGTAAAAGGAGTCAAACATATTTTAAAAGCTCATAGCCCATTGAATAGTACTTTTATCTACATATCAGCTCCAATTTCTGCTAATTGCTAATACCATTTATTAGTGAAAGTTTCTCGAATTTCCAGGAAGGTGGTTTCCATTTTGATTTTTCAAGTCCTAAGTGGGCAGAGCTAAGCGACACTGAGGGCCCTGCCCAAGTCGGGTTGTTGTATTTCAAGTGTACTGAGATATTTTCACTAGAAACTAGACCAAAAGTACTTGGTAATATTTTGTGTTTTTGCTGTGTGGTTATGCACTGGTCGATCTAAGGAGACGCTTTTAGGCCAAATAATGCAGAGCTAAATAAATTTACATAAAAATGTCAGTTTGCACAGAAACATGAAGATAGAGTCCTAAATAATCAATTTAGGCAGTTTATCATAACATTTTTTTTTTTATATGAACGATCCACCTGCTGTGGCCTGAATGTGCCGTCTCACAACTTCCTCCTGGCCTGTATGGACCCGAATTGTTGTGGAGGATTAATTTGCTGTCTACTGGTACACAGGAGACGAGAATTACAAGCACAAAGTTTTGTCCAATTCAGGTGATCAGATATTCAGCAAGACTGTATGATGAGTTCCTGATGGCACTTTCTCCTTCTGGACCAGTATGTAGCCTCCATAACTCTTCATTGTGCTGTCAGTTCTGAGAAAGCGAGATGCATTAGTGTCCAGGTCTTCGATAATGCTTGGATGAGCTCATGGGAATCTTTTTTTTTTGATCAATTTAGTTACCAGTGCTTTTTGTCTCACTGTTCTGCCTGTAGTCCAGTTGTCTCTTTAGAAGTTGGCGTCCAGCAACTTTCAGGTCCAACACACCCAAATCCAGTGGCTGAACTATCTCTTTAGCATGCAATTAAATTATAATTAAGTTTGGCTAATGATCTAATTATTTGATTCTGATTCAGGCACCTTCTTTAGTCCCTTGACACACTCTGTTGCCAGCAGTTCATTCTGACTTAGGAAGCTATAGCTCATGTTTGCCTTTCATAGAACCAATTAATAATTTTGCTGCAAAAACACTCAAAAAGTGAAAGTATCATATTTATCTCACTGCAAATATGTGTATATTATAAAAGGATAGACGCTCTGATGTTTCATTGCCTGCAGTCATAAGAATCTAATGATACCACTTTGTGCAGATTGTGAAGGTCTTTGGTTCTTTCGCATCTGCGTCTCACCAGCAAGCTATTACAAGCTGCTATTTTCTCCAGTGGTCTACCACAGAGTGTTGCACCTGCATTAGCAAGTAATCAGGGCAGGCATTAAGGGTTTTATTGAGATATACAAGGCTGTACAGGATCTATCTGGTTGTATGAGACTGTTTTCTTTAAATATCGGCAGCGTGAACCTTGAGTGTTTGCTTTGTAAGAGTTCCTGTATTAGTCAGAGCATGGAGAGTGAAATCTCTTCAGGTTGCGGCTTATGTGAACTCACTATAATCTTATTTGGGCGGAATAAAAGTTCAGCATTAGCTCAGACATCTTGTCTGCCCTTGTGTCCCTTTTTTCATACTCTTGACTCTCCCTGGAGATCTTTTGAGGTAAGAGCAATGATCTGCAGCACTCACCAAAGTAGAACAGTCTTTCTGACAGAAATTCACTCTGCAGCTGAAACCTGTCTCAGAGGTATCCTGAAGCTTTGAGACTTGTTGGAAAATTTGTCAGGGCTCATTTTTCAACAAGTAAAATCAGCACTAAGTATCAAGGAACACAGGCAGGACTCCTCTGGACATTTTAGAGAGAGAGGTGTCACTGGTTTTACTTCCAACGTTTAAGAGAAATGTCCTTTAACTAAACAGATTTTATGGTTTTGCTATTGATCTGAAAACTTTAGGATGGGGGGAAAAGATGAAAATACAGAAAAATCTGTCCTGAATTTATTTCCTATCCCATTTTTCAGAAGGTTTGTGTTACATGAGATGGACATGGATCTTTTTTCACTGAATGGTTTCCAAAGCAGGTTTGGATGTTGTGAGCAGGATGTTTCTTCCATTTCTCATCTGATTGATGAAAGACAAAATGATGAAAATAGTGGTTTTAACATACTGTATTTCTATATGTTTATTTTTACATGGCCATTGAAAATCCAACAACAGTGATGTTTTATCTGTGCTGTTTTGGTATTTTGTTCACAAAACGCTGTATTTATTTTCATATTCGAAGCTGCAGATGAAAGTTGTCTTACAGTGATGACAGTATGTTTGGAAAGAATCAGAGTATGATGCACTAACTACCAAATATGGAAGCAGTGATAGCTAGATGTAATCAACACTAATCTTCTCTGTGGAGCTTGTAGACCTGACAAACTGGCACTCTACTCAGTGTTTTAAAAGTTCCTTGTTGTGAGTCCAGTGTGTCTATAGCACACTGAAATGAAAAAGATATCTTGTGACAAAAGCTGTCATTCGCAACCCTGAAATTGTGTCAGAATTCAAAGAAACTGTTGGAATGTTTTGCTCCAGTTCTGACCAACATTTTTACTCAGATTTACAATGGCATTAGCGCTCTCATTTCTTTATGCTACACCATACATTGAGTTTGACCCAGCTCCTATACTTTAAAAGACAATTACCCCTGATACTAACCAAACGAATGAAGGCTGCGTCGAGGCCTTAATCCTCAAAAAAGCAGTCACAGGTTCGAGTCCCGGCCAGATGACCTTTATCATACGTCTTCCCCTTCTCTTATTACATACTTTCCTGTCTAACCACTTTGAGATAAAGGCCACCAGAGCAAAAAAATACTTCAAGAGAATGTTACACATGAAAAATAGAAGTTAAAATAATCATAAGCCAGGTGAACGCAAAACACACTTGCTCATTTTATTCAATCAAAGTTACAGCTAATTGTGATTAGTTTGCTATCCGACAAATAATTTTATTCAAGAGATCAACTTTATGCTCACAAACAACACCAGCAGTAGCTTTGATGGTCTGACTCCTTGTTTCAGTAGCTAAAGAGTGGACTTTGATTAATTTTGTGTGTGAGTGTGCATGAAGCGGCCACACATCCATTGGTAATTGGGACAACAGGCAACTTTTTGTTTATAGCCCATCATCTGCATATTAAACATATTTGGCTTTCAGGATATAACACTAATGTTCTTTTTGTGACAGAGGAGTGTATTTAAAGTTCAAAAAGGTCTGAATAATTTTGCTATAATTTTGCTACCTGTGCAATCACTGTTTTACATTCTCACTCTGCCCTTATCACTTTTGGTCAACATGTATGAACACAAACAAGCCTGGAGAAGTTCGGCTGAACTGCTCTGCAAACAAAGTTATTGTTGTTATTATTCAGCGCCAGTGCTCCCCTCGAGGGTGCTTCCACTGCAAAGCATATGAGTGTTTATGGTTCATGACACAATTATGATTAAGATGTTAGCCTCTAACAGTGAGGAGGAGGGGGCGGAGAGGGAATGAGAGGAGGGGGGGGAAAAGAGACAGGCAATTTAGCATCGGCGAGCCTCTGGTGGGATAAAGGCGAGCGGCGTGCTGCTGACCTGTCACTGTGCTTCTCTCTGATCTGAGAGGACTCTCTACCCAAACATTAGCCTTCTCTCCTTGTTTTCAGCCCCATTTCTTCTTAACAAGCTGTATTTCTATTAAACTCTGAAGCTGTGCGGGGAATTCCTCACATTTCTCGCCTGTTCGATCACGTCTGGGAATATATCCCTCTAATGTGCCGAATCAGACTGAATAAACTGTTTAATTTAAAAACACAAAGCGGTTACTTGTAAGCTTCAGAGGGTGCTTCTGATTGATGTCCCTCCTCTTGGTGTCTGAACAAAACTTTAGATCACTAGAAAAAAGGAACAAATTGTTGTTTTAGAAAAACATCTACTAATGCAGGAGTGGTCCTTCCTGGAACGAAGTGTTAAAAACATCCTGACATGTAAAACAAACTCAGTCAGTTAGGAATAGAGATGCACTGAACTGATGATAATATCTGTATTGGTCCCGATATTGAAAAGAACTCTAGATCAGGAATTGTAACATTAAGGGCAGATCTATTCAGTCTAATTCTATATTTTTGTGTGGTGAGCAACATCATGTATGTATTTTTAAATTACAGTTAAAATTCCTAATTGCACTTTTTGGACCATTTGAAAGGTTTGTTCCAGTTTATTTTTGCATGTTTGACCAAAGAAGTCAACATATTGTTTTTTTTTCAGTTTCAGTTTTTTAATTATTTATTTTACATGCAGTTTTGCCAAATTGGGGTGAAAAATAAAAAACAGCTTTGGGCAGGTTGTTAAAATTTAGGCTGCTTTTCACAACGTTTGGCTGGCTTTTAGAGGTCTTGGTGGAAAATTCTTTGGAAATAGTTATCAGGTGGCAGAAAAGCACAAAGCTCTTGAATGCAGTAATATAGCATTCATAAATATATAACTCTTTATACAGTGCTCAAAAAAATAAAGGGAACACTCAAATAACACATCCTAGATCTGAATGAATGAAATATTCTCATTGAATACTTTGTTCTGTAC
>CAEFZX010027868.1:0-23983 GCA_903066825.1 Alfaro cultratus | reverse complement strand
ATAGCATAAATAACATGCTAACAAGTTAACCAAACCATCCGTGTCCAAATCACTAAACGCAATGAAATCTTCATCCTCTGTGTCGCTTGTAAACAACTCCGCTAACTTCTTCTACCTTTCCGAAGGTAGAAGAACACAGGCCTAGAGCGCCCTCTTGTGGTTTAGTGTGAAAATAACATGTGATATGATATAATAATGTGTAAATTTCCACACATAAGTCGCTCCGGAGTATAAGTCGCACCCCCGGCCAAACTATGAAAAAAACTGTGACTTATAGTCAGGAAAATACGGTATTTTTAAAAATGGCTGAAGTGGTTAAATAAAAAAATCTGCAGAATGTGCCAATTTTTTTATCTGATTAATCAATTCATCATCAGAATAATTAATTATAATAATCATTAGTTGCAACCCAAAGTTTTATTATATTCTCAGACAAAAAGTCTTGGAATTTAAAGTGCATATTAAGGTGAATATGAACTTTATCTCTAACTGGAACAACTCAGAGCAAACACACCCACAATTTATTGGCAATATTTATAGAGTAATATTAAACATCCTTGAAACTTACCCTAGAACTTCATATATTAAGTCTTGTGCGTCCCATGGGCGAGTCTGCTGAATACTAAAGCCCCTTTATAGCTGCTTTAATTACACCGCTGATACACAGACAACCTGTTGAGTGGCTTTATTAGATACAGAAAGGCAACAGAGTCCCATCTCCACTCTTAATATTTTTGCACAGTGGTTTCCATGACAGCCAGGGGTCCTTGACAAATGCAAGCTTGTGAAACAAGTTTTTTAAAAAAGTAACTAAAAAAAACTGCATTTTGATTCTCATTCAGGTGGGAATTTTTATTAACTTGCGTTTGCAAGCAAAGGAATAAAATTTAACTCATGGCCGTATTTATCTGGGGAGAAAAAATAGCTGCTGGGTCTTTAAAGCCATAATTATTAGAAATCACATGAAAACTCTTATGGATTCAAGCAATGTCAATTATTTGAATCTAAATATGTTTTAAAACTTGAAAATTCCTCTACAGTAAATGTGCAAAATGGGCTGGAAACAACCCAAAACTGTTAAAATTGCATTAAAATTGGTTCTAGAAAGTATCAAATCAGGGGAGCTTAACACAAATGCATGCCACACTTTTCAGATTTCATTTGAAAATAAGTATATAATTTTCGTCCACTTTTTAAAAAAACACTACGTTGTGTTTTTTGGATATTCAAATTATCTTCCATTTCCAGTGTTAAGTGTTCTTTTCAAAATTAAAGTTAGTAAACTTGCGTTATTATTCCTTTATCAATACATTACTTGAAAATGGTTTCAAAACAACAATATTATTGTTTATCGCAATAATTATTTGTCGTCCAGCAAGATTTGTTATTGTGACAGGCCTAAGTGTGAATACTTTTGCAAAGCTTTTACTGTAATTTCTCAGTGAATTATTTTTCATACTCTCCATCACCTTTTCCTTAAATCGTCTTGATGTGTTATGTCACAAATTATGTTTTTTTTTCTTCCACAGCGTCCAGAAAATCTTCCTTCATCAATTCTTAGAGCTTTCAACTTAAAATGAGCGTGATTAATCACCTTCATTAATTTGTCTAGGTGCAGTTTATTAGACAAAACCCCCCAAGATAAAATCAACACCAGTCTGTCGAGTGCCGTTTATATCCAGTCAGGTGAAAAGCACATTTCTAGTGTTCCTTCCCAGAAGAGCACTCGTCAATCACCTGTCATTTGAGACTTTGAGCTGACGCAGATCTGCATTTTTTTCTGTAACTAAAGACAATTTCTTCTTCCCAATCTGTCATTCAAACCCCGATTTCCCCGCGTTGCCTCATTGCTGACATTCGTGTTCCTCGGCGCTTCCCTCACACCTTTCCGTCCTGTCAAAGGCCGGTGGCTTCACCCATGTCGAGCTTTCCCACAATCCTGTTACTCCCCCCGTTGTGACTCCGGCTCCCCAGCCAGGCCAGAGATAGCACAGCCCTCCTCTGCTCCTTTTCCATCTTTATCTCTTGTCTCTCCCTTAAACTACACTCACCAATTATTTTCACCTTTTTCGCCCTTTTCTATATCTCTCCTCCCCATGAACACCTCATTATCCGTTATCTGTTTTTCTTATTCTTCCTCCCATCTCCCGTAGCCTTTTTCCCATCCTTCGCTGCCTCTGCATCTCCTCCTGCCATTTGTTAACCTCTTTTTTATCTCTCTGACCTCAATCAAGCCTCCACATTGTCTGCTTATCAGGTATGCTACTGTATTACCAGAGAAAGGCAATGAAAAAAATGAACCGACTAACGGAACAGTGTGTTTGATGCATTAGTTTATTGTTCTCAATTACTATTAACAGGTTGTAATGACAGTGTTGGGCATCCATTAATGCAGTGTCTTTGCAGATAAGGACAGTGGAAAGTGAGGGCTTCAGTTCAACTATGTTGTAGGACACAGTCTTCATTTACATTAACTGAATTCGTCTCCGCCAACACATGCAAATTGCTTTTGTGGAATCAAGCTTGAATCTGATGAGCCAGCGCGACGCTTTCTAGCTGCTACATTATGCAACGCTCCAGCTAGTGCCAGCTCACAAAATTAGCCCTGCCCTTGAGAAGAATGGAAAGCGAAATTTGATTGTGTTGTCAGGCTACTAATTGAGAAATGTCGCTTTACAAGAGATTTTGCAACAGAAGATGGAGCTTCACTCAGTCTCAGACAAGACAAATGTGTCAAATATTCATCTTTCACAACTTACAACAAAATAACTTGAATTGTATTTAAAAAATGACATTTGTCTTAACCTTTGAGGACCTTTGGGGCCAATATAAATAGAAAAGGTGTTAAAATTTTGACAATTTCACTGAACTCTGATCCAGAACCAAGTAGCATTCTGGGAAATGTATGCTGAGGAAATGCTTTAGCCGCTCAACCTGTCTTAGCTGTCAAGGCTAGCTAAGAAAGATTGGTGAAATTAATTAACTCACTCACTCTCTGATTACCTAGCAACAAATTGATGAGTAACTTGTGGTTGCCTAGAAACCTGTTGAGAAACTTGCGCAGCAGCAGTTTAAAGTTCACTTCACAAGACGCTCAGCATTCCTCATTTTATCTTTTTGCTACTTTTCATGTTTGAGTTCTCCTAAGATTAAGACTTTATTCTATTAATATTACGATTTCCTGGTAATGTTATGACTGTATTCTTGTAATATTATGACTTTATCCTCATTTATTTATGTATACCTAAAATAAAAACTGACACTTCCATCGTGATAAACATTCCAGCCATACAAACATTAGATTTAGCTAATTTTTTAAATGGCTAACCATATCAAACTTGTCCACAATTTGTTTTTGTATACTCCCCCAAAAGTGGGCGGAGCCAAGAGACACTGAAGGTGGGGATAAGTGGAGAGGGTTAAGAGGATAAGACAATGAAAAGCCATAATATTTCTGAGAAGACCCTCAAACATGACAGGATCTGCAAACTAAAACTATTTATAATAAAAGATCTCCTCAATTTAAGGTCAATAAGGCGACCTTAAAGTGATGCATCAAGTGATAAAATAAATATGACGGCTTAAAACACAAGATCTCACACCAGAATATGCAATAAATACAGCAATAAAAAGCAAATTTATATATTATCTCTTCAGCCAGTATGTAGAAATATGAGTTTCCTGAAAAATGTTGCAGTGACAGTCTGAAGAAGGGCAATCAGGGACTGAGTGCCCTCATTAAAGTCGGATAAAAATATACTAGACCCAGATCAAGATTGGTGTCAGGAGTTAATCACCTCAAAGTCAAAGCCTAAATGAAGAAACTGAATCAGTTATATAATATTCTGGCTCACAACAGGTCACCCATAAACTTCTTTAAGCATAAAGCTTTGAGGTGGTAATAAACTCATGCTAAACTTTAATGTCACATTAAATTTCAGACTCATTTTACAATTACGACCTGACAAATTCTTCTTTTAAGACTAAGATCAGTAGAATATTACAGACACCTTTGACATTCTACCAAAGTTATTTTTACCCTTTTTTATTTTTTAACCATTCAGCTCAGAAAAGTGAAATAAAGATTTTAAGGTGGTCAAACTTTGCCATAAACACTGCTTTTTTTGTGAATTCAATTAACTTTTGCACATAAATGCAAGTAGTTATAGGTTGCTGAAAAGAAAACGGAGGAAACATTTACCAGAGAAGTGTAGTATGTCACAAAATATGTCCAGACACTTTAGTTTTATTTTATCTTTACACTCTAAATCTTACTTGAGTCAATCAGATATTTCCAGAGCAGCCATTTTGTTGTGCTAAATATCATCAATTTAAACTCTGCAAACAAATTATATATTTTTAAACTTACCAAAAACATTAATAATTAAAAATTATATTTTTAGCGAAAGCATCAGCTAATTCAAAAATAAATCTGGCCTATTAATTTCACCTATTAATGGTGAAATTAGATCTAATGAAGGCTGCCCCTTCCTAATGTCGCCCTGGGAATCTGCCCATATTAAGAAACAGTTGCTGCTAACAAGATCACATAAGCATAGGAAAGAGAAATAAGCCCACAGCATCACACATCCATCACCCTATCTACCCAACAGTTGGGATAAGCCGTTTCTCTAAAACGTGGGTGTCCAAAGTGTGGGTCGTGGGCCATTTGTAGCCTTTGGAATCATTTCTGTGGCCCCCAGCTAGGGTTTAAGAATGGTACTAATTTGACATTTTGGAAAATTGAGCTGATTCAGATAAACACTATTCATGCATTTTTAGAGTTCTTGCTTTTGTTGTTGATATTAGACTAAAAATATTTCTAAACCAACTAAATCCTAAAGTTAGAAACCTGTACAACTTTCTTTTATTAAAGGAAACATCTGAGACCTACAATAAATTGTTCTTTTATACTTTGTTTCATGGAAATATTGCATGTTTAAATCACTAAAATGAAAAATTCGCAATAAAATTTATTGGAAAGAAAATAAATTACTACTACTTCTGACTAAAGGAAACAGTTTAAGTTCTGGAAACGTTTTAGCAAATGCTACATGTTTACGTTTGTGATAGTAGGACAAGAAAATCAACTGGCAGGTAAATAAATCATTATGAGGAGGAGACGCGGTAATGCTACTCTTTTCTGTAAAAACATTATTTTTTTCTTAATCTGGGGTTAAAGTGGGAAGCTTTTGCATTTTTCTAGTAATGATTTAGGAATGGTTAAGCTCAAATAATTATCATAGATCTTTTACCAGCTAATTTCCCATTGTTAGGTCACATGTCTTACATTTGCATTGTTTTATCAATACAAAATCAGGAAAAGTCCCCTTTTAGCCCTTAAAAGTTTCCTAATAAAGACATTTCATGAACAACAAACTGCATTTTCTTAATAATTACTTCCCAATTTGACTTCAAGATGGATTAAAATGATATTCAGACTAATAGGTAGCTTGAGTCTGAGCTGAATTTGTTTGTTTGTTACATCTTCAACTGTTCCTGCCTCTCCAAGAGCTTGGTAGAAATCAACTCATCACATGAGTCATCTTCAGTTATTTAAAGAAACATAACATGAGCTTCACAATCAGATAAAGCTTTGGTGCTTTAGCTAAAGCCGGCTTTCTATTATTTGCGGAGCAACGTGGATTGAGCTTCAGCTGAGCAACACTTTCTTCCTTTTATTATCAAAAGGCGTCAGTCAGAAGCTTAGCTGACCTTAGAAATAAACTGAAAGATGCCATTTAGTGCAGATGACTGGCAAGTCTCCTGTTGGTGTCCAGATAGTCCCAGAAATCAGATTACTGGTGCTGCATTGCCCCCTTTAGGCGGCTAAAGGCGCTGCAGGATAACGATGCAGGAGCTCCCAACACTCTGGATCCCCCTGCAGCATCTAAGCAATTACCTTGCTATCCATTTTAAAGACAGATGCACAGGCAGAAAGCCAGTTCTCAACTCCTTCATTAATTTCTTCTTATTTAACCCTCAAGCTTTCATTAGAGAATCTGCTCTATCAACATGCGACACACTGCAGGCACTTTTACAGCTGATTGTTCATGATAAAACACATGCAGCCCCTTGAAAAAGTCTTTTCGCGCCTTAAACTTCTAATATTTTGTTCCAGGATTTTATTAAGAGGATTCTATCTTAATACATTTTATTTTCAGAAATAAATTCACTGCAGAAACATAAAATCTTCATTCTGGTTTTAATGAAAATATCTTAGTAAACTTGAAATGAGACAAACTAAATTATAAGTAACTTTGCTGCAAGGTATAGTAACTTGTTTTAAGTTAATCATTCCTTAATATTGATGAAAATTGGCAGATTATTTCACTTATAACAAGATAATTTATCATGTTATAAGTGAAATAATCTGCTAATGCAATAAGTATTTTATCATCAATATTAAGACAAACTGAAAAATTACATATAATTTAGTTTTGTCTTACTTTAAGCTAGAAAGGTTTCAATTGTGTGTATTAATGCAGATTAATACCTATTTTGTGATTGAGCTATTAAAATAGAAAGTTATTAGTGGTTTTAGAGGCGGACTGAAGCATTTTCGCTTTTCACAAACACTGTAAATTCTTAAACGTATACATACATTTGAAAGCCATATTTAATTTTTCATTCAATTTACAATGATGCTCAAACTCCAGTCCTCGAGGGCCGCTGTCCTGCAACTTTTAGATGTGCCTCTGCTGCACCACACCTGAACAGAATAATTAGGTCATTAAAGCTCTGGAGAACTGATTTACACCAGGAGGAGGTCATTAAGCCATTTCATTCCAGCGTTTTGTACATGTGGCACATCTAAAAACTGCAGGACTTTGGCCCTCGAGGACTGGAGTTTGAGACCCCTGCTCTACTTCGTGCTACTCTGTCAGTGTTAAAAATGTTAAATTAAATATGCACTTTAAATTAAATATGCTTTCCCAAAGATAGAATGACACTGGATTATACTATGTACAGAATGGAAAACTTTCGGCAACCTGTAACTAACGGCTGCAGGCTGTTGCTGCATCCAGCTGCCCCTACGTCCTTGACAGAGACACTGAATGTCTTTCTGCTTATTTACCATAAGCTGTTTTATAGATTTGAGCTGCAGTCGGGTTTATTCAAGGTGCGATGAGGTGAATTCGAGTGCCAGTCGCTGCTGGGCACCAAAGATTATAAAGCTGGAGTAAAATCAGCATGTTTTCTCCCTCGTTCCAACACACCAGAGTAAAGAAGTGGTTGTGTCTTGTGCTTAAATGAAATAAAAGCCCAAATATTTAATAAAACAGTGGAAGAAAATTCAAAAAGTTGGAAAACTGAACTATGTTTTGCTGCAGCCTTTGGGTGAATGTGCCGCTGTACTGCAGGTTGCGTCACACCTGAATGACATCGAGGTCTAAAGAAGCACCTGAAGGCTCAGCACTGAGTTCAAATGAACATTCAGAGCAGGAAAAAAAGAGAAGAAAGTGTCTGCCAACATGCAGCAGAGGTCTTGTGTAGGCGGGATGGCACATGAGAGCAACAGTGTGGGTTTCATCTGCTGCCAGGTTGCCTGTAACTGCAGAGGAAAGGCAGGAAGTTGCTGCTAGAAACCCAACAGGTCAGAAATACGATTAAACTGCAGAGAAATAAAGAAGAAAACCAGGAAGTTTGTCATCTACAATTAAAATGTTACAGGATTCCTATGTGTTTGTGTCTCAATTCGAAAAGCATCTAAACTCAATTTCCCAGAATTCCTCAGTGATTAATTTACATTAAAAAAAAATTAAAAAAATTAAAAAAGTTTACACAGGATTTTATGGTAGGAAATATAAATGGATTCTGGAGAAACCACAAGGAAGGAAGAAGAGAGAGGGAAGGAAGGGAGGAAGTAACTAAAGAAGGATGGAGGAAAGGAAAGGAGGAAAAAGGAAAGAAAGAAAGGACGTTTCCCTCACACCTGTGTTCTTGGACCTTATTAAATTATTGATTTACAGAACTCAGCTGTTAAAAATAAACGACATAATCCCAGCTGGTTGGTGCATTTTTGTTAATTTAAGTGATAAAACATGTCCAACACATCAACGAGCTTTGAAGTGAGCGCTAGCAGCAACATCACCTGATGTTTTGACCAAAGAGTGCAGCCTCTGGAGGATTGTACCAACCTAAAGTCACAGCCTGCAACCCTTTCTGAGAAAGTCCTGGTGGCAAAGATTTCATCTCAGTTCATGGCTCTTCTGCTGCCGAGTGATTTAACACAAGAGTGATTCAGCGTATTCCCCACTCATGAAAGCTTTTATGTTTGGCGTTTTAAAACAGCTCAGCGCTCGCTGCTATAGGTCAAAGCTCTGCCACAAAGCACAGGAAGTGATGCGTTTTATGTTTCCAGCAGCGCCTGCAGTTTTATTTGGGGGTAAACAGACGAAACGGTTCTGGAGATTTTTGCTCAGCATGAAAGATATCTCAGCGGTTTCCACGCATAAATATTTAGGAGCGCTGGTGAAATGGTGCTTTCGTTTAAAAAACTGATGTCAACTCTGAACAGGAATAGTCTGCAGAGTGTTTCACGCAGCGAAAACAAGCCTCACTCTGAACATCTCATGTATTACTAATATGACATTTACATGATTTAATTAAGTTCTGCCTCAGTGGAGTTTTCTGCAAAACGAATTTCATTGTTCATGTTGGACGACTTGGCCCAAAATGATCAGAAAAGGAGGTGAAGAGAAGATAAAAACGTACAACTTATAATCAAGAACCTGCGCTTGGTCAAAAACAGAGCTAGCTGTGCCAGAAGTTACTCTAGTAAAAAAGTATTTGATAAAAAGTCTACTCAAGTACTGAGTAACTGATCAACTTATCATTTAATATTCAAAAATTACATCATCAGATGGACCAAAATATAAAGTCAAGTGGAAATGTTGGCATTGTAATGATAAAAATGACAATAATTCATATAAGTAACAAAAAATAGTACAATAAGGCAAAAGAAAATGTTTTGAAATCAATAAAAAACTTGTAAAACGTTAACAAAAACTGCAAGTGTGTGTCTGTGTCTGGTGAATTTATGGTTAAAACATGTTTGTTTTTCATTCAGTGGGTAAAAAAATCCAGAAATCTTACTAAATTAAGGGTAGAAATACTTCATAATAAAAGCTCAAGTACAGCGTAGTAAAAATACTCCTAAAAGTCACTTTTAAAATAAACTTAAGTAAATGTAGCTGAGTAAATTTAACTCATTTCTTCCAAACTTTGGCTAAAAATATATTTTTTTTTAATCTGGAAAGAAAAATTCTCATAATAAATTGAGAACATGATTTTATTTTTGGTGCTAGAAAGCTTACAAATTATTATTGGTGTTAGTTAAATAAATCTATCTAATTGATCTAGTTTTTGATGATATAAAAGACTTAACTTATGGGAATTTGTCAAGCAGATCTGTAGCTCCTTTGTGGAAGTAGTAAAAAAAAATTAAAGCAGCACGCTTACTTTTCCCGTAGATCCAGGCGGCGAACAGCTGTGGCAAAGTTAGCGTCCAGAACATCGACAAGACGAGACGTGTCAATAGTGAGATGATTTCTATTGCAAGAAAAATATGTTTTTATTTACTCTTTCAATTAAAACTATTTTTGCTGTAACTACTCACAGCACAAGTCCAGTATTCAGTTTAGCTACAATATTTAACTTTACAACCATTTTTTTTCCACAGTGTCGGAGCCAAATGAAGACATGAACTGTAACTCATATTATTAGTTCTCCCTTTACCCAAATGTAGAGCTAGCATGAAATGAGACTAAGGTTTTGTACACATGTAGCCGGTCTTTGTAAAAACAAATATGTCCGCCATGTTGTTTAAAAAATATAGTACTGTATACACATAATACCACACAAATCTGACCCTGAGCATTGCTTTAAACATGCCAAACCCATAGGGGGCAGTGTAGCGCGAAGCAATCTGGTTGATTGTCATAGACAACTTTAACTTCCTGTTAGGAATTTAACATGCTGCCAGGAGGTTAATTTGTGTGGACAGATACAATAGTAATACTTTTAAACATAATTAGAATATAAAGTTAATAAAACACAAGATGATGTTTGGGAATCAAGTCAAAGAAAGTGTGAGGACATGTTGGCACATTATTGGTCACCGACTGTAATGTGCTGGATCTTAAATCTCCATTTTCCCAAGACAACACAAGTCTGAGTTTTTATAAACAATATTTTTATTGAAATTAAACTTTCAGTTTTTGTGTGGATAAATTTTTTTTAAAAAGGTATTCATTTTCCCTGATACATAGCTATGTGTGGACTATGTCTAAAACAGGGGCATATTATGATATAGTACAACTGCAGCATTTCACTTTTTACTTTTGAATAAAAGCTTTCTGTCTGGGTATTCACCACTGTGGCAAAATATAAGCAGATTGGTTTAAACAGATGGTTCTTATAAATCTCTGGGTGTGGTGCCAGTTCGTTAGGTCTCCAAGCTTCTTCCTCACAAACATAAAGCAGTGCAGAGACCTTCATGTGGCCTGGTGGAGATGTCAATGTTCCTCATTTAATGCCATCATTCTTCAACGTTTCACTCTCTCTACTGTGTGCTAATTGTGTTCCTTTTATTCTTCAACTTCAAAACTGGAACAAGCCCATTTTATGGGCATATTAAGGCTTAAAAAAATGTAAAAAGACCTGTTGGGAAAACTGGAGAAAAATCAGCATATCAGAAAAAAAACATACCTTCTGTTAAACATGGTGGTGGTAGAAAGATGGTCTGGGATGCTTCAGGACTTTGACAACCTGTGGTGATTAATAAAATAAAACAATATGAATTCAATTCTGAAAGCCAATATCCATCAGTTTGTGACCTTAAACTCAATTAGTTGGTTTATGCAGCAAGTCTGCCTCTGAATGACGCAAAAGAAACAAAAACAAAGGAAATGTTTTGGCTGAATCTGCAATTAACTCCAAATAAGAGGAAGTTGCATTACCTTAATGAGGATGGTCATGTTTGAAAACTCTCCAATATGAATTCAAGCTGTTCTGCAATTCCTTCATACTGGCGGAAAAGACTAATTGTTTATCAAAAATGAGTGAAAACCAGTTGGTAGGTTTAGGGGATGCTCAGTTCTTCCATAACGGGCCAGATTTGTTTAGATTCAGATCTGTGACGGTGCAATATTTTTTTGCAGCAGTGCTAACTCTCCCTGCAGGGCCTCAGTGTGGAAATAAAAGCCCTCTGTAGGTGTTTGTTCTCCCCTGAGGCTTCCTCCAGGCAGAATATCAAGAACCCATCTCTTCCAAAATGTCCAAAAAGATTTCTTAAAGATGTCCAAACCACCTTGACTGATTCCCTTTAAAACAAAGCAGGTGCAACTCTCTCCCGACCCAACTGAGGTCCATGTCCTACATAGACAACATCATTAGGTCATTGTATGCTCAACCATTCAAAGACTTACAGGCATTCAACATTCTTAGTCACTGAGTGTGTCCAAGACTTTCAGAAACCCAAACTAATGAATTTTACAAAGCAATATAATCGACTCTGGCCTCGGATCATTTAATTCAACCTCACTTTCCATCGTCATTCATCCTCTCAGCATGTAAATTAGTTATTTCTTTCCTCAAGTGCAGCATTCAATATATAATATCCTAATTCTCCAGTGAAATGAAAACACAATCAGCTGTTTCAAAGCTATTAAGCTCTGGTATTAAGCCTTTCATCTTTGAAGGTCCAACTCATGATGATCATGCTTTAGAAATCTTTTAAAGGAAAGAAAAATTTGTTCGGTAACATTTTAATGTGACACTAGTTATAACAATGGGGCTGCAAATATGAGCAGAAAAGTGGCATCATAGGCTGGAGCTGTGATGGTCGGCCTGATTATGTTAGACGGCCAGTTTCTCCGATATTTCTCAGGATATGTGTTCGTTGGGAGTTGCCCTGTCCAGTTAACGCTGCATTCACTCTTCTGCAAGTACTGCCTTCACTAATTAAATATTTAGAAATGTGGCCAACACCGACTGAATGATTTTGTTCACTTTCTGCGCCAAACTACAGTTGTAGGATGATGCAGAAAATCAACATCATTGTTCAATTGAACCAAAAGAACTGAGTTCAATGGGAGAAATCCCAAACGGAGCAGTAAAGGGAGATGAGAATCAAGCAGAAGGCAATGGACTGACTATGCTTCAGTTGACTGTAAGCAAAGTACTGCATTATACAGTGGATGACATTTAAAACATTAACATAACATGTTGTAGATGTTCTTGGATGTGAAAGGTAACTTTTTTTGCAAATAATGGCTAAAAACTATGAAATATAATCACGAAATTGTAGAATTATAGTGTTAGTTCAACATGAGTTTGACCTAAATTCAACGGTGCAGAGAATATCTGGCATGAAGGCAATTTAAAGTGGTTAAAGCGACATATTTTCATATTCCATCTGCACCACAGCTAGCTCAGCTCAAAAACTTAGACTACGTTAATCTACACTTATTTGAATGTTTCTGTGTCTGGGTATGAAGACTAAGTATTGTAGCTTTTAAACTAGAGCAGATTAACGATGCTCAAGGTGGTGACAAATTAGGTGGAATCACCCTTTATTATTTTCCAAAACTAAAGCGAACTTCAGCTTCATAATGTTAGGCTGTAGTGTCTGACCACACAGAAGAACTTTCTGGAAGATTTGGGAAAATAGTCATGTCAAGGGTCAAAGGTCACTAAGCCTGAAAAATAAGTCTAATGTATGTAATAAAACTTTGCTGTTCAACAAAAGTCTGTAGCATGTAGAGTATTTTTCCTGCAACGTCACCACAAAGCATCAAGAGACAGAGGACACCACAAGGCATTAATAGTAACATTCCAAAAATAATATTACTTAACAACAGAAAACAATATTTATTAAGTCACCCATTAACAAGTGTTGTGACAGGTGACAGACTCTTGATTCTCTCACCTCGGAAGTGAATCCAACATGGAGGCTCTTCCTCTGGTAAACTTTTCAGTTTCTGGCGCCAATGTGCCACAGATAACTCTGTCCTCCACAGCCCAGATTCACGAATAAATCTCGCTGTTCTTGGTCCTCTTCATAACGTGACTCAAAATACATCGAGCCAAAAAAGGCAGGGAGGAAAAATATTACTCCTGTAAGCTAGCGGTTAGCCAATTATTTTTAGCTAACATTAACAACATTAATATAAATGTTATAAATGTAAAGCTGCGGGTTTCGAACCAGCAGTGCCGCAAGAAACCCAAGTCGTGGTCATTTATATTTAAAGTAACTACAAAAAAGTAAAAACTCCCGCTTCGTGTCAGGGCTAATTCTTCATTGATAAAAACATTGAACACGTAGCCGATGACGCAGGAGGGAAGCTCGCGCAGTCAAAATGAATGCGTCACACTCTGAGCATGCGCAGTTTGTGTCAGAATGAAAAGTCCTGTTTTCTGTCAGTTCTGTGGCTAACTTGAAAACAATGGAAACGGACTGGGGACACCGAAAAATCTTACTTTTTACTTCTTTTGAGATAGTTTGGTGGCGTTTAACATATATAAAAATAATAATAAATAAGTAAAAGCCGCACTTATTAACACTTTATCACCAAGGTGAAATATTTATATATAGTATCTCTTACTTTCACAGTAGTATTTAACAAAGCTAATTTCAGCTTCATCTCACTTTTTACCTCCTACTTATTCACATATATAATAATATATATATATTTACTTACTCTTATTTATTGATTAGGCTTCTTAAACTGGGACTTGGTTAGAAATTTAGCAACATAACCGTGTAAATATGCACTGATATGACAATAAAAATCCCATTATATTCTTTATTCATGATTTTTAAGATCCAAGAATAGTTTTAGGTAATGTTTTGTCTCCTTGTCTACCTTCAGTTTTAAAATGACTAAATCTGACAACCAAATCCATCCCAACAGTGTTAGATTCATCAGCAGAAAGTACTGAATAACAACCGAGTGGTGACGCTCCGAAAGCGATCTGGATGCTAATAGGTTCCAAAAATAAAACAAACAAACACTCAACATTCACAGGAACCACACTTCTGATCTGGCAACAGCAAGAACAAATGATTCTAATCAGTTCTTTAAATATTTAAAACATCTTTAATAGTGCTCTTATAAAATTTCAGGGTAGAAAAAGAATCTTTTTTTTTTTTCAAAACATTTGGATCATTACTGCACTACAGATCCAAAGTCCATATTGTGTTTTTAAAGTGATGTTTGTTTCTTCACTTCCTTCCTCCTGCTGACTCTTATGAAACAGAAATAAAATGAAATCAGAGCCATTTCACTGGGAAACATGGGAGGAAATATCACTTTAAAAACACAAGCACAGTGTAAACAGCAGAATGCATGAAAAAGTACGAAGCCCTGCAGCTTTTTTACATATTTTCTAACTGGAAATATGTATAAAAACGTATCTAAAAAGATTTTGAGAATTTGCTTTTTTTTCTTGTAACAGCAATGAAAGTTTTAGTGTTTTCTGGAGTTTAACCAGCTGATATAAATATGTAAAAAGCTATGAAAAGCAAAGACATCTCTACCATCTCGTTCATGGTCATCATGATTACATCAAGCTTACACTACGAATCTCAAAGTGCAAAAATAAATGACAATTCATTTTTAATGGCAATCAGTATACAAATATATTTCTTCAAAACAAACACATAGAAAACTTAGCGCAAAAAGTAGGAAAATCTGTATTTGATCGATTATTTCTTGGTTGTAACGCTGCAACATTTGTTGACCAATTCAGTTTATTTCTCCTGAAATGGTGCCACAGTTATAAGATTGTTTTATAAACTTGACAACTTCACCATTTGAGAGGAAATAAAGAGTATTTCCAACTGCATTGTAACAACAAAGAAACAACTGAGCAACTTGAATGTCCTTTCTTATTGTGCTAAGGTTAGATGAGGTTTTATTTACATTGCTTCTCTGTTTAAAGTGTTTTTGTTGGATGCACTGACTCCCAACTTTCAATACTGATCAATAATAGAAAACAAATCTACTGTTTTGGTGCACAGTTCAGCATGAAACTCTGCTTCGTTTTCCTCCTCTGTTCAGCTCAAGCTGCTGGCTCCCGCGGTTGTCCCATTGGTGTGGTTTTGGTGGTCTACACCCCGCTTGCTTGGGACAGAAAGCACAGAAAAGAGCTGTGATTGGTCAAAAGCTGACCCCAGTCAGCTTTAAGAGATGACATCTTGAGAGTCACCGTTAGGTCGCGGCCTGTTGGCGAGCGGCGGGAGTGGTTTCTTGTAAAACTCTGCGAAAGGCAGGAGAAAAGGTTTGACTGGGTTACTAAACTACATCCGTCGAGGAGCCGCAGGCACGGCGACGGGGTGGTGATGATGTGGAGAGAAAATGAGTTAGTGCAACTGACAACAGTGAAGCACATGCCAGGTGAGATGAGGGCGGGGAAAGATCAGCGTTTTTCCAAAAATGGAGAAACAAACGTTGGGTTGATTTAAGAAGGAAAAACTGACTGCAAGCCTTAAACATGAACACATGTGAAGTTAGCTGGAATCAGGAAGGAGTTAGTGCGATGACGACATGAGGTGATGATGACATCACAGGCGGCTTTACCAGAATGTCCCGAGTCCCCGATCGGCTCGAGTTTGGGCAGCCGAGAGACTTTGGGCGTGGCCCATCCCACTAGAGGAAGGAAATGAATAAAACAGAGTGATGAGGGGAAAAAAACAGAGAGAGAGAGAGAGAGCAGCGGCGGCGCTGGTCCTCCATCACTGAAACAACTGATCTACAGAACTACAAGTCAGAGCAGAAAGATTGGAGACGTTACAGAAAACAGACTGAAAACAACGAGGAAGAAAATATGGATAAGAAGGAAGGAAGTAAGGAAAGAAAGACGGACATACAGTAAGTAAAGTAGATAGGAAGTGAGGTTGTTGACCATCAGACTGACCGGGTGGCGGCGGCGGTGGCGGCGTTGGGCTCTCAGTGGGGCCGTCGTCGGCCCTCAGCGGGTCGACCCGATGCTTCCTCTTCAGATGCAGTTTGCTCGTCTTCTTCTTGCTCTGCTCACCTGCTGGGAGCGACAGGCTGCTGTTGACTCCTGACACATTGCTTCAGTAACTCTTAGGAGGATTTTTATGACGCTGTATTTTTTATTTTACTTGTTTTGTTTGTTTATTTTGGATGTTTAAAATATCTTCCAATTAAAGTGTTAAATGCTGATTAGAATTTAAAGTTCATTGATTTTTAAGAATGTGTTCTTGAATTATTAAACTATTGTTTCTCACAATAATTTCAGGGACGATTTATCGTCAGATAAATTTGTTATTGTGACACTTCTCCTCGTTCGATTAATTGTCTAATTATCTCGTTAGAGAGAACAGGAACTCACCAGGCGTCGTGTTTTCTGCTGTTTGCCTCGTGTCGTTTGGCTCTCCAGCATTGCCCTCCTCATCCTCCTCTTCCTCTTTCTCCTTTGGACCGTTACTCCTGTCTCCTAACTCTAGATGCTCCTTCCTCTCCGTCTCTTCTCTCTGGAGAAGGAAATGTTTTATTTTTTTGCATTGTGAAGCGGTGCCGATGTTAAGCGGCGATCGTGAACCTTGGAGATTAAATCTCCGATGGGTTGGAAGGGGCTCTGCATGTTCCCGTCATCAGTTCTGTCCCCCTGGACGGGCCGTCCTTCCCGCTCTGCTTCCTCGCGCTCCAGCCGTTCCCTATGGACAGAACAGACGTCTTAGTTTCTGGTTTTCGGAGTCGTCCTCCTGTCGTCCGTCGTGTCCTCACCTCTCCTCTCGTATCCGCCTCACCCTCTCCGCTCTCTCCTTCTTGTCCTGCTCCTCCAGCGCGCGCTGCTCCGCCGTGTCCTTCTGCACGCGCTCAGCAATCGCCTCGTAGTCTTTGGCGATGTTGCTGAGGAGCCAGGTCAGGCCCTTCTTGATGGACTTGTCCACCTTCTTTCCACATCCTAAGATGGCGGAGCACGGTTCCTGGAAAACCAGGTTTAAAACTTTCAATTTAGAAAACCTGACAGTTAGCCTAGGTTAGCTAAAGCTAATCTACAGTAATGTACTAAATTAGACTGAAGTAAGAGTTGCACTACGTCAATATATAATTTGCTTGAGTAAAAGTAGCCAAGAAAGGACTCATGTAGGAGTAAAAACGTATTTGGTAAAAATAAGTATCCTGAGTAACTGAACAATGATCATTTAATATTTAAAAATTACATAATCAGACGGACCAAAATATAAAGTTAAGTGGAATTTTGGTATTTTAAAATGACAATAATTTCTAAGTAAAAAAATTACAAAATCAGGCTAAAAAAATTTTTTCAAAATCAATAATGAAACTTTAACAGAAACTGCAAGTCAATTTTGGGCTAAAACATGTTTGTTTTCCATACAGTGGATAGAAAATCCAGAAATTTTACTCAAGTAAGAGTGGAAAACACAACATAGAAAAAATACTCCTCAACTCAAAATGTTACTCACGTAAACGAAACTAAGTAAATGTTTTTACTACGCTGTACTTTTCATTTTTACTTCAGTAAACTGCTGCTAGACTGAAACACTCACGATCTGACAGAGACACTTGTTCTCGTTAACGAGTTTCTCCAGCGACAGGTTCTCGATGATGTCGGCCTCCGCCAGCGCCCCCTCCAGGTCTTGTTTGTTAGCAAGTCTGTGAGCAGAGAGGAAGTCTAGAAATCACTCAGCTGGAGGAAAAACTAAATTCAGAATTTTTGATCTGGACTTACACCAGGACTGGTTTTCCAGCGATGCGTGGGTGCTGCAGGACCTGCGCCATGGTCTCCTTCGTCTCCTGGATGCGCTGCACGTCGCTGGAGTCCACCACGAACACCACGCCGTGGGACTCAGAGTAGTAGTTCTTCCAGATGTCGCGGATCCGCTTCCCGCCTCCCAGGTCGAAGATGGTCACCTCGAACTTCCCCTGCTTCAGGTCCACCTTGGAGAAGCCCACAGTGGGAGCCACGTCCTGCGGATTCTCTGCAGGGAAACTCAAATGATGAAAATCTGTCCTGCAGCTTCATTCACGGCTTAAAACTCACAGCTGAGGAAACCAACCTCCCTGGATTCCTCGCACCGCCGCCGTCTTCCCCGCGTTATCCAGACCCACCATCACCAGGGTCACCTTCCTGTGAGGAACAACGAACATTAAGTCATCACTGCTACTGCTGAACAGAGGCAGCCTGCAGAACCACCTGGTATTATGATGCATCTGATAAGCTAGAGAGCGTCAGCAGCAGTCATAACACAGCATGAGGCTGCATCACTGCGCCAACGGTTTAAGCCGATTAAAGAGATGATATGAAATATTTGGAGCTATTTTACTGTCAAACTTTGCAGCTAAGCAGGAAATTAAAAAGGATTTTTTTTTAACAAATTAAAGCGATAATATTCAATATTTATTTCCATTTTGCTGTCAAACTTAACAGATAAGTAAGGATTTACAAAAAGAGAGAGAACATGTTTTATTAGCTGATTAAAGAGAAAACATTAAATGTTTTCAGCTTTTTTCTGTCAAACTTTTCAGCTAAGATGATATTTAAAACTGATATTTTTTTTAGCTCAGTGAAGAAATAGTATAAAATATTTTTAGCCATTTTGCATTCAAATTTTGAGGCTATGCAGGTATTTAAAAAAGGTGAATATTATTAAACAAGAGAAGCAGTGCTATCACTATAGCAACAAAAATGAAATGAAAATGAGAAATATTAACCTGTTTTCAACTAAATGTATGTATATTAATCTATTCTGATGTATCTTATTCAATGCATTAGTCTCAGAAATGAGGCATTACTTTAATTCACACAGGAAGTTGAGAAATGCAGCAGCTTTTTAAAGCGACAGTAACCTTCCAGGTTTTCCATCACAAACCAAAACAAAGTTGTGAAATCTCTAAGCAAACAGTCAGAACATCGCCGTAGCGATCAACAACCCGCACACTTAACTTTGACATCTGCGCCTAAAAGACATCAAACGCACAATCCATGTGACCGTCCTCTGCAGCCAGCTGGCTTTCATGGGTCCAGGAGCTGAGACGCCGTCCGCTAACCCATAACGCTACCGTCGTTGCTGCTGGAAACCAGCAACAGCAGCATGAAGGAGACCCACTGAAGCAACCTGGCTGCAGGATTAGTCTGGGATTTCTGACTAAGTCTTAAGGATCAGATGTTTCAGTCGTCACGTGAGTCAAGTACTGTTGATTACTGGCTGCTGTCTGGTGAAATATGTGACGCTAACAACATATATGATGCAGAAAATGAAAAATATGACAGATTTATGTCTTAGCATCAACTTCTCAACTAGATCCTGTAATAAAATCATCAGAAAGAGGGTTTTGTTAGCTTAATATTGATTTTAAATCAATTTATTAAGAAAACATTATTTATTTGTGAATCTATGTATTAATTCTTTCAAACAAACTTCACATCTCTTAGCTGCACTTTTTTATGATTAGCGTTTTACAGCTCATGAATTGTTTAGTTGGGTTTTTTATGTTGCAGACTTTTTGATTTTTCCTAATATTTTTTAATTTTGTAAAAAACTTTTATGCTGCCCTTAATGTGAATACATACATAAATAAAAGGTTATATGTTGTTGAATTATCAGCAGATGCACAAGTTGATCAAAAAGGTTTTTTTTACACATTTCTGACTTTGATCTTGAAAGTAAATAAATAGGAAAACATAAACGCTTACACATGATTTGCCCCAAATTATTATATATTTTTACTTTGTGAATTTATTACTTCTTTTTTTTTACCATTTGTGTCAAATGGGGTAAATAAAGAAGTGTGGACAGATTGGCGATAAGCAAATAAAAAGTTTAATCATAATATCTTGCTGCATTTATTACAATTTAATTTACAATAAGAAGGAAATAAAAATGAATTACCTCTAAACAAACAAGACAAATCTGGATTGTTTTCAGTCATATCTGGATTAAACAGCAATGGTTAAATTTACCAGCAAGTTTTTTAAGTCTGCAAACTTCATCAGCTACAATTTATAGTTATTATCACAGGGTAACTTATTGCTATCATTATATTTATGATAATTATCCACATCTACTTCTGCATACTGCATAAAAAGCTTAATTTTCAGGATTGTTTGCAATTGTTCTACACCAAAAATGAGATAAATTAAAAAATCAATTATAATTGATAATAATTATTATATTATCAATTATTGCTATTATTTTATATAATAAAATATCTATAAAGAGCATTAGAAATTATTTAGACTGCAGGAATCTTCCGCTCCATGATGCAATCTGTGAATGCGCTGCACTGATTGGTCCTCCAGCTCTGTTATTAATTAATCATTCTGGTCTCTTTAAAAGAAAAGACTTGAACTCACCTGGCAGGTTCCTGCCAACGTTTCAGCCAGCTGCAGCAGTTCGCCATCAAACTAAACATGTCAGTCCGCCTCCAGGTCGCAGCAGCTGCTCAGGTCCTCATCTAGCTGTCCAGATGAACGAGTTGCTACATCATTGAGAGCTAACTCATCATGCCAGCAGCGTTAGCAGCCCTCTACTTACTCGACATGAGTGAAAATAATAAAACAGCTTCAATAAATAAACCGACTCGATTGAAAACGATTCCCAGGACTACAGGAATCCCGTTATCCAAGGCTAGCTACAGCTAACGCAGCTAGCAGTAACGGTTGGCTAATTTTTTTATTTTTTTTTTACTCAACGGACGAGGGAGTCTTAAAATTCAGCGACGAGAAGCCGAGCTCCGTCGATAAGTTGCTGAAAAAGTGTCTAGATAAAGCCGCTATTTCACCAAAGAAACATCGTCCACTTAGCTCGTAGCTGCTCGCTTTGTTTACGCCGTCGATTCTGCTGCTAGGCTGCGGACGTGATGACGTCATCCTCCGAGAGCGTGAGACGGACGCTGACGCCAAATGAGTCCTTATTTTTAATACTAAATATTACATTCAAATTACATTTTGATTTGCATTTACAATTGAAAAATTAGGAAATTATAGGTAATAAGTTGTTTTTATATTTTCATGTATTTTATTTAATTGCTATATCACTTTTATTTCATGTTATGTTTTATTTTCTAATATTTTGCTTAGGATCAATGTTTTAGGTAAAAAATAATAATTTCAAAGATAAATAAAAAAAATACAAAATAAAAAATACTCTCCATTAATAATTTGGTCTGTCAAGAAGGAAAAATAAATAAATAAACATTAAATAATATTTTTTAAAAATTGTTTCCTATAATTTCCTTGATACTATTTTGCCATTTTACTATCAATAGAGGAATAGCATGACAGATACAGAGGAAAAGAAGGTGGAAAGCTGGAAAAAAATCAATGAAATTAAGTTTTAAAATGATGTGAAATCAGAAGTGGCAGTTTTCTTCTTATATGCTCTATCAGCTCCATATATTAAATTTTCATATTATCCACTTTGCCGAAGTGAACTCATAGTGGCTAAAAGAAATAAAGACACAGTTTAACTTTAAAAAATGATAAATTTCACCTTATTGCATCACCAGAGCCAGTGAAGATCTCTCATAATGCAGAAGCTGAAAGTTTATTAGATCTCAGTGGATTTGCAGGCTGAGTCAGCAGGCCGAGTTCCTGGCAGATTTACTATCAGCCATCTTGATTTGGAAAATAAAACATGCAAATGCACTTTAGTCTCTTGGATCAGCTCATTTCAACAATGAAATGAGAGAAGTGTGCTTCTCTGAGAGAAGAACATTTAAAATGAAAAAGCTGTTGTTTTGGAGGTTTCATCCATCTTCTGCACCAGGCGTGACCTTTATTTGTCCTTCAGGCGCTAGAGAAAGGACAGTAATGAGTCAATTTGGCTCCAGATCTGGAAGAACTCCTGATTTAAAACCTGTGCCATAATTCTGCTGTAAGCATATTAAAGCTGCCGTATCTCAGTGCTGCTAAGTGGATTTTAATGGAGCCAGCTGTGTAAATTGCAGAAGGCGAACTGCTTTGTTTCCATGTTTTTATTTACCAACCTCCATCTGAGAGCCTCTGGTATTCAGATGTGTTGGGGAAATGTGTGGCCTATTAAAGAAATTACGTTGTTTGTCTTTTCACTCTAGCAAATGTTTTTCCCCGCCGTATTCTGACTATTTCCTACATTAGAAATCAGTAATGAATATTTCTAATTTATCAGAAGCAAAGAACATTTACAGATATTTTCTCTGTTTTGATTGTTTGGTAAAATTAAAAGATTTTTTCTGTTATTTGAAGTGAAATCACAAATGTCCAAATAATATTTAGTAAAAGTGATTTTCAAAGTTAATCCTCGGTTTTGAACCTAATTAAAATGAGTGAGAAATTTTTTTTGAGCACATGAAAATAGAAATGTGAGGATATTTCTGCATATTTTTCAAGATTAAGCTCAAGATTTATTTTAGTCGCTTAAACCATTGATTGTAAAAATAAAACTTTAAATTCACGATAAATCTATTCACTAGTGGTTAGCCAAAAAAAATTTAAAAATGCATAAATCATTTTTAAACTTATACTTTATACTTATTAATCATTTTTATCCCACTGATTACCATCATTAATACCAGAATAATTTATTTTATTATCTCGAAACGATGTTCTCTAATGTGTAAAATTACGTCAGAGCTGACGTCACAGTTTTCTATCCCGGAGTCGCTTGCGCGCATGCGTGAAGGACATAACCTGTGATCGCTCCACATGACCTGAAGTCAAACCGGTTCTTCTCGATCTGCAAGGTGAGACTGAACCAGTTCTGTTCCGCTATTGTCGCTTAGAGAAAATAAAAATTATTGAATTTAGTCCACTACGTAGGCCGTGATGACGTCATTACAGATTGGTTTGTGGTTTCTGCTCCGATGTTTCTATTAGTGACGTTAATAGATGTATAATTAAAGATCTGCACGCTGCAAAACCACAGCAGCAATAGAAATGTTCACCTAGGGGCATGCTGTGGTGGCGCAGGGGTTTAGCGCGCCCCACGCTTGGAGGCCCTAGTCCTCGACGCGGAAGTCGCGGGTTCGACTCCCGGTCCCCGCGACCCTTGCCCCATGTCCTCTCCCTGCCAGCCTACCCTCGCGGAAAAATGCGAGCCACTAGTGCCGCAAAAAAAAAAAAAAAAAGCTCACCTAGAGCAGCTCTGATGTTTAGATAATGTTGGATTTTTAAAGCTACGACATGGAAAGAATTAGTTTAGTAACGGCAGATTTTATTCAACCTGGTCCCAAGGGGAAATTTCTATATATTTTTTTAAAATACTCGTTTAGCAAATTAAATAAATTATTTCAGTTACTCAGGGCAGAATCAAAAAGGGGGCGAACAAGCACCAAATAAATAGAAAAACAATTTATCTGCAAGTTTTCTTTTGGTTGTATGGACTAATGGAGAGGTGGTGCAGCCATGTTAGTTATTAAGTCTAATGAGCAGTTAAAGGTAAAGAAAACACCTTATCAAGGTTTCAGTCTTTATAGATGTGACCGGTGGACTTCTGGGTCTCCACCGGTTACGTAGAGCCATCCTGCAAAGTAAGCAATATTTTTATTGACACTTTTGACAGCAAGCCGCACCATACAGCAATTTTTATTGAAGATTTTTGACATCGCTGATTACATAACACTAAGAACAAGATTTATCAGTGTTTCTGCATAACTTAAAGTTGTACAGTTAATAATTCATTACTGCTTTTCGTTAAGAGCAATTCACTGATTGAAGCTTTTAAAAAAAAAAAAAAAGTTTAGCCTTTAACATAGTTTTAAATTTTTCCAAAATACATTTGTGTTTCAGTGGAAAAGTCTTGTCTTTTTTCAGTGTTTTCTCTAGATTTTCAACTATTTGTTATAAATGTAGCCTTTTAAATTTATTCAGTTGAGTTGCTTCAAATCAAAACAGAAGCATTTCATTTTATTTCCCAGGTGCCTTCAGTCTTCATGCATCGCGTCTTTGTTTACGGCTCCCTAAAGAGGGGCCAACCCAATTACCCCTACATGACAGACAGCAA
>CAEFZX010027867.1:0-57829 GCA_903066825.1 Alfaro cultratus | reverse complement strand
AAGGCATCAAACTATGAATTAACACATGTGGAAATATGTACTAAACAAAAAAGTGTAAAACAACTGAAAATACGCCTTATATTGTAGTTTCTTCAAAGTATCAACCTTTAGCTGTGATTACTACTTTGCTCACACTCTGCATTCTCTGGATGAGCTTCAACAGGTAGTCAGTCACCTGGAATGGTTTTCACTTCACAGGTGAGACCTGTCAGGTTTTTCTACAATCTAATCTTCAATTGTCATAGTCATGAAAATAAAGAAAACCCATTGAATGACCAGGTGGGTCCAAACATTTGGTCTGTACTGTATATATATATTATTGTTATAAACAATAATATATAAATATATATGATTACATGCTGCCTAATCATATTAATGTTGGGGACTACTCACAATAGTTATCAGTAATTACTTACCATGGCAGATATGGTTAATTGCTATTATGTGATCAGAAGTTCTTAGCTCACAGTTTTAAGTTTGATTCCCTTTTGGAGCTTTTTTGTGTGATTCTAAATGCCCACAAGTGACTGAAATAAACAAAAGCAAACTGATGGATTGTTGCAGTAACACTGCAGCTGTACGGCTATACGCACCGAGTACCTTGAAGTTTTCCTTTAAATAAAAAAGAAAAGAATAGTTATTGTTTTATTTTTTAATCCTCTTTACTATTAGCAAAATTGTGGCGAATAAAAGATCTTTTGTGTCAAAAGATATTGTACACACAGCTGTGTCAGTCTGTGAGGGGTGAGGTGGGGGCTCGCCAAAGCCTAAATCTGATTGGTCAGTTTGCTTTTGTTTATTTCACGGCTTTGCGTTTTTCTGTAAGCTAAAAATGAACGAGTGGAGTTTGAACCTTCCGCAGTTCTAAGATCCCGCCTGAGCGTCTTACAGTGCGCGGTTCTGGCGGGTCGCCGGTTTATTAGCTTTTTTTGTGGTTTCGCGAACTGAACAGCTGACGGGTCACCCGCTGGCTGACACCAGCAAATGTCAAAAAAAAAAAAAGATCCGACAGATCGGAGGGTAGCACAAAACTATCACTGCACCTGACCTGCAAGAGGACAGCCACCTCTCCAATGCGCAAAAATCAGCACAAACCTAAACCACAAGAGCAGCGGACATTGTTTTTTCAGACGATGCTAAATAATAAAGACATGGAAGCGAAGCCTACCGATGTGATCTACGGAAAGAGGAGGGTGTTGATTGCAGGTTCAGATGGTGTCAGACGTCCAGAGGACGAGAAGGTGGAGCAACAATATTTGCTTTATTTCTACTCTACTTTGGCTAGATTAAATTCGACTAGATTAAATGTTTTAACCCACAGTCTTAGCGCGACGCTCAGGAAGAGCAGCAGATGTCAGCTGACAAGGGACCCGTCAGCTGGGGAAACATCAAAGAAACTCATAAAGCGACGACCCGTCAGAACCGAACACGGTAAAAAGTTCCACCGGGATCCAAACGACCGCGCTTAGAGCTACGGGAGGTTCAAACTCCTGTCATTCATTTTTGCTTTACAAAAAAAGCTCCAAGCCGCCAAATAAACAAAAGTAAACTGACTTAAAGGAAAATCTCAAGGTACGCAGCGTGTGTGCAGCTGTACGGCTGCAGGCGCTGCTGCCCACCGATAATATCCTGCAGGCGTCTGCGCATAGTTCGGAACTTTAACCATAGAAAAGAGTTTTATACATAAAGCAATTTATTCTAAACGTTTTTATCATTTCCTTCTTTTAAACTCTAAATATAAACAAATGTTATTACTTCAATGTAAAAACATTTAATTAAATAATTTTTTGGCTGTGCTCCCTAATTACGATGGCTATTTTTAAAACTTTATCTGCGGGCGACTGACAAGGTCCCCGAGGGCGACCTGGTGCCCGCGGGCACCGGGTTGGTGACCCCTGCTCTATAGTAAGAGTCTGAATCACAACGTTAGGGTTTCTTGCTGCCCAGTCTTTTGAAAACACTGACAGCCTTGAAGTCCATCTTGGCCCCCGCAGACTCCCCTCCTCCCCCTGGGCTGTTGCTGCTGCTGACCTTTGAACTGGCTGAAGTGGATTTCTCCAGTGCTCTGGATCGGGTGCTCGTCACTCTGTTGTCCTGAGTGTCAGTGTACGCTGGCGTCACCGCTGCGCCTGTGGCGGGGGGCTTGCCCAGTCTCTGAAGAATGCTGATTTTGGCAGGCGGGAGGCCGTTTGGGGGTGAGGTAGAAGAGGAGGTGGGAGCATCGGAGGGAAGCAGCTTGAATTTCCCACCTAGGCGACGCAGGGTGGTCGGGGGCGTCTTGGAAGTGGGCGCTTTTTTCTTCGACGGTGTGGATCTCTTGAGGACGCCAGCATACTGCAGGACAGAGCCCTCGCCGTCGGTGTCCTCGTCATCTTCATCTATGTTTGCATCCGTGTTTCCTGGCTTCAGCATCTCTTCGCTTTCGTCCCCCTTGTCCAGGCGGCTGAACACCCCAGTGGGCTGCCAGAACACACTGAGGTTAGGTCACAGCTTTACTCCAGGCTTTAGTTGGAAGTCATAGCGACCACACTCACCTTGCTGTTACTGGTCGTCGTGTCTGCCATCGATTCGGCTCCAAGTCTTTCAAACACAGAGGTTCGCTTTAAGCCTGTTTCAGAGAAACACAGTTTCTGTCAAACAGAAAGGTCACAGCTTATGAAAATAGGGCTGAGTGATGAACTCAATGTTCTCTTTTTGGAGATTTATTTTTAGGAAAATTGTGATTTTTGTTTATTTTTTTATCTTATCTTTTTATTGTTCAGAGCAATGTCAGCCCACCCAAGAACTACCATCTTGTTTGATAAGCGTGTTTTACAACTTCTATTTATTTTGCCTTTGAATTCAGGTCGACTCAAAGAAAAAATAATTTAAATAAATTTTAAAAAAATATTTTGTCATTTTAAAAAAAAAAAAAAAAAAAAAAAAAGAGGAAAAACATTAATTAAAATTATGAATTGAATTTAGTATAAAAAATATATATATATTTCATTTTTAAGCCACATCAGCCAGCCCTAGTTACCACTTATACAAGGTTATTTATTTTCTTATAAAAGATAAATGGCTAGACAAAAGGTTTGAGCCTTTTTCCGCCACGGATGTCAAAACAGAAGTCTTTGTATAATTAATCCAAATTTGTTTCACTTGGTGTTGGACTTAGTAAAATAAATATTGTAATTTATTGAATTTCCATGCATAGCTATTGAAAGTCCTTTGCAACCAAACTAATGCTATCAGGACATTACTTAAGAAATATTAAATAAAAAAAATTGAAGAAGCAACATACTCACAAATTAGGATACATCTTAAGAATTCAAGGTTAACCCAAAATATTTTTATAAAATATTTAATTTTCAAATGCAACAGTTAAGGCCTACCGTTTATATGATTCAATGTAACATTTTTTATTACTTTAATTTTAAAGATATTGAATCTGAATAAGCTATATTGCCATTTCACAAATACAAATTCATGACTCATCTTTATTATACATTTCGTTGGCCTTCTGGCGCATCAATTTCCATAAAAATACTTTGAAGTGTGTGGCTGTAACAAAATGTGAAAATGGTTAAAGGGTGTGAATGCTTTTGGAAGCCACTGTGTAAAAAGTCTCACTTCTCCTACATTGAGGGTTCGTTGAGACTAAAAAGTAATAGTGCTTCTTTAAAATAGGGCTAAACTGATAAAATCCTCAATTAGTCAACTCTGGGGCTGAATTTTAACTCAAGACTTTTTTTCGTTCATCTGTGATAGGTGCATTACTGGAAAATTTGCTTTCTCTTTGCAAATGAGAGAAAAAAAAAGTGCTGCCATAAATATTTTAAGAACGAGTGTTCAAAAAGTGTCAAGAATTAAGGAAGAAACAGCATAGGAAAATATTGATTTGAAGAAATTATTCTGCAAACTCTTTAAGAGCTCTTTATGAAACTTTTTGAAATTTCTTCAAAGCTGAAGCAAAAGCAAAGATTTCAGATTTTGCAGAGAGTTTGTGAGGTCAGAGATACTAGGAATGAAGGAAGGATAATTACCCTGGTTAAGAATATTAGTGAAGCTGGTAAGCTGGTTAAATAACCGAAAGGGGCATTTAGAGTTGATTAGTTGAGTGCTGCTGTTGGTTAGTTAGGCTGTCGGCAAGACCGCGGGGTCAGGCCTACCTTTCTTGGCCTGCTGGGCCAGGATTCGACGTGTACGAGGCGTGGTGCCCTTTGGCATGTTGATGATGTACTTGCCTTCCATCTCAGCCGTGACACGTCGCCGCTTTGCTGCAGGTTTTCCCTCGTCGGCTGGCTGGCTTACGACTGGCAAAAAGACACGGGAGTCAAACGGCGCCACAGGAAGAACAACTAAATATCAAAAAGGGGTGAAAAAAAATACTAATTCAAACATGTCATCTACCTGCTTTGCTGTTCTTGTTTGCCTGTGAGTTGGACACTGTGACTGAGAGCCGGTTGTCAATGGGTCGGCGGACTGGCGTGGCGGGAGGGGAGTCATGGCTCAAAGCGTTGGCAATCATACGAGTAGCAGCTGTAAAAACACACAAGTGTGACAAATTGTCAATGTTGTCTAAGTTTTGTACCCCAAATTATTAAATTAAATCAACTATGAAAAAGCCAGAAATGCAAATGTCGTTAGGATACATTTAAATGATACGATAACTGTTCTGGTTCATCTTCACCTTTTTCAAGCTGTCTGGCTTGAAAAAAAAAAACCTTTGTGGTAGAAAATATTAAGTCTAATACAATATGAATGCTTAACCAGCACAGAAAACCTACAAGAACTACAGAAATCACATGATGAGTTTTGTGGGGAAACATGTTGGAAAAGTTTTTTCTAGTCAGTAGTAATGAAAAGTCCAGGATCTTAACTAGGGGTCCAGTCTGTTTAATAATACCTACAATATCAAGAGAACAAAATTGAGCTAAATTGGGACTGAAAGGACAGAAAACAAAAACAAACTCAGCCTAATTTATAACAAATGTAAATAAAAATATTTAGCAAAAAGAAAACTCAAAACAAAAAGCTTGATTTCCTAACCTCGTTATCTGAACTATGTCAGACGCTGTGTGTGGATCATCAGCAACAGTGTAATTACTGCTAACACAACACATAACGATTCAAGCAGTTCTCCATCTGGCTACTGGGTGGGCTGACAAATCGATCAGGTATTCATTTAGAAGAATGTGATGGAAAGTCATGCAGAGTTGCCTGCTGGGACAGGAGTGCTAACTGAAGAGCACTTCACTTTTATCTGCCCCAGCCTTGGCAAAGTTGAGCTAAAAGTGGTTTTAAAAAAAATAGGTCAAAGTTGGTAAAAAACTAAAAAGATGGGAAGCTGTACAAGAACAATTTTCTGGACTGAGTGGAAGCATTTCACACAAGTGTGGATGTTATGAATTATGAGGGATTTTACTGATTTAACCCAGGATGTGCTCACTAAGAGAAGGTTCTGTCAAGCTCTTTGTTTCTTTCATGACATGAAATGACACCAGTGGTTGTTATAAGTTGCAATATTACAAATAACAATTTGGCGACTTCTTGGAGCCTTGATTTTTAACATTTGAAATTGGTTTAAAAGTCCAGCAGAAAGAGACACAGAGCTAACTTGAGAGGCAGGAATTAAAACACAACCCAAACCTGAAGGAGAAGCGGCCTCCGTAAGAGAGTTCTGCATTTATTGATGCCGAAAAAAGGTTTGCGCTACAGTCATCCAGTTTCATTGGATGTTATTTTTGAATGCTGCTGCTCAGGTCTGTTTCGTATGGTGTTGCAAGTTGTTTAACAAAATCCTTTGTCATTCTGTAACCTTGTGTCTTTGTTAATTCTCTCTCTGCTTTAAGGTGGAAGACAATATGACGCCGTGTGAAGGTCGGTGGTGTTAAATCATATCTTCATTACTCACGAGTCTTGGCTGTTCTTCTGAGCTCAGCCTGGACACTGGTCTGTCCTGAGGTGATGGCCTCTGCTGCCATTTTGCACATGTCCTGAGAAAACAACACCAGCAGGAAATAAGAGTTTAGATCAGACCTAAAAAAAAACTCCAACCAGACCCGGGTTGAGCCAGTACACATTGTGTCCAAGCCTGATGCGACCTGACTAATTAACTTTAATCATAGGCCAGAAGTAAACCCAACATTTTAAACAAAATTTTACTGCTTTTGTTTTTAGACAAAAAGCAGTAACTTCTGCTGTTTTTAGCTTTTTAACATCTTCCAGATCCAGTTTGTTGGACGCTGCAACTGGTGAGTCAGTTGCAAATCATCTGGGATGTGTGACTGATAGGAGCGGAGCAGGGTGGGGCTGAATGCACATTTATTATGCACCATGCTTGTTACAGTCTAACCTCTGCACATTACTTTATTTCTTTCCTCAACATGGTAAGCTGCCAACTCTTCTATCAAGTCTGTCATAAGCAAATTAACACAAGAATAAAACGTGTATTTTCGTTCGATTTCCTTTTTTTGTCTCTATACTAGATGGTTTGTAGGCATATTAAACACGCCACAGCAGACGAAGCCCAATCTGACAATAAAGCAAATAATTTTAGCCTGCAACATCTGAATTTCAGGTCAGGTCATAAATATGAACTGTAGCAGGAAACAAGAAGTATCACATGAATTTATGTTTAAAAAAAGACCAACAGGACCACCAAGATATCATTTTAGAAATGTAAATGACATTAAAAACCAACATTTCACATTCTCATTTGGTACTCAAGAGTTTGTTCATCCAACATTTATTTCAAAATCGTTTAATTCCATGTATGTAGTAATCATTGTGTATCACTTTATTCCTTCACCTCTCAATGGCTAAAAACCAAAATGAATGACTTTGTATTACCTAGCACAAATCTGAGCTTAATTCTGTGGGATGAATTAAAACAATTCTGCCAAAAAAAAAAAAAAAAAAAAAAAAACTAAACAGGCCAAAATTGATCCTATTGAAATGAGAGACTCATTGAGACAACTATTTGGTTTCCAGTTCAGTATATCAATCGATTTAAAAAAAGAAAAAAGAAAAAGAAGTAATCTCAAAGCACTTTACAAAACACTACATCCAGTTTGCAGGTGTAGTGTTACCACCATCGGTGTGTGAATTAATGGGTGAATGATTGTAGGGTGAAGAGCTTTGGGGTCTTCTTGCAATTCAAATACAGACCACTAATTTTACTACAGTCAAGTTCAGTTTATTCAATTTGGTAAAGTTTTTAATCTCAGGAACTAGTTTAGGTGGGAATTACTTTTTAACATAGAATTAAAAATTGTATTCATGGTAAGAAACACTTAAGCACTTAAACAGAAAAAAATAAACATAATAATAAACATATGTATGAGGGAGACTTTTTCACAGCACTTTAGATCCCTTAAACTGTGTTCAAATGTTTTCATTGGTAAGTGCTTGGTGAAGTAAAACTCAACAGACAAGTAGCTACAAGATAAACATGGATTCTTGCCTCACCTGTCTGTGTACCTGTTTGGCATGTTTAAGAATGGCAATGATGTCTCCGATGACTGTAATGCCGAGGTCCATCATGATGTCTTTGCTGAGGTCCATTAGCATGTTCTTCTGGATTCTGACGCAACAGTGCAAACAAAATCAGATACAAACATTATAGAGATGATAAATGAATAAAGTGTTGATATAAGAAAGAAATGCGCTGAGAAACTGGCTGCCAAGAGGAATCATTTGATTTTCTGTTTGACTGTGATTGGACATCGAACGGTTGGAAACTAAAAATGGGATCTTATGTTTTCATCACAGCTAAACACTATGAACACCATCAGCTGGTGCTAAAAACAACATCCTTCAGTTGTGAAGTTGTCAGCAAAGAAAATGGAAAAGTCACAGGAAGAAAAAATGTATTAAAAGCTTCTAATAAATAAAACATTCTTGTTTTACTTATATGCCACTGAATAAGAGCAGGAAGAGATGTAAGCAGGTAACAGAAAAGTAAAACCCACTACAGCACAGTTCAGCTGTTTTCCACTTTTGACTTCTGTTACAGAATCAGCTGGATTTAAAAAAAAAGTTGTCAAGCTGTTTGAAATCTCACAGCTAACAAAAAGATGTACTTAGTTTAGAGGAACAAGAGAAACGTTATGGTACATTCTCAGCAATGCTTCATGCACTAATCAGTAACATAGTAAGGAAAAGTAGTTTAAAAACCTTAAAATGTCATGTCTCTGCAATGCGTTTGCTTAACAGCACACAAACTGATGACAGATCTTTTATTGTAGCCACCCTAACACACACACACCTGTGCAATAATGCGTAATCAGCATCTTAATACGACACACCTGCGAGGAGGGATGGATTTTCTCTGCAAAGAAGTGCTCACTTACACAGACGTGGACATTTTTTTGAACACTGTATAGAAAAGGATTTGGATGTTTGAGCTCAGCTCATGACAAAATGGGAGTAAATATAAGTGTTGGATTTACATTTTTGTTCGGTGTACTAGAGAATATCTATGCTATCATTTGTTTCAGCACGTTTAAACAGTTTCCTCTGTCTTAGAAACTGGAGTACTTCATTAAATTGGATTTCAAACGACACAGACAGGGAGAGAGAATCTGTAACCTTCTCCTCTTTTTAGGAAAATCCTTTTTTTATTTACAATACACATTTTATGAAGATTTTATCATTCTTTTTTATATAGAAAGAAAGTAGAAAAAACAATCTGCTGGCTGGAATTGGAATCAGCTAAAATAAGTTTTGGAACGTCAGACCTTTACAGAATTGGTGATTTTCTGACCGATACGTCTCTAATAACACGTTAATGAAAACTTTAAGTTACCTGTGGTCCACAAAGGAAACTGCATAGGTGACAGCGAGGCCGGCAGGAATCCCTGCATCCTTAAAAAACTGAATCCACTCTGAGGTGGCTGTGGACAAAAACAAAGCAAAGAATTTTAAAAATCAATTTAACACAAGAATGACCAAAAACAAGACTTTTCAGTTTTAAAACGTAGAGAGGTGAACTGCAAATGATGAAATCAAAACTGGCACAAATGGGCAGGGAAACAAAAAAAATCATCAGACTTCATATAAAAATCTGCTTTCTGAAAATATGCATTGATGGTTGCCAGTGTCACTGCAGACTGCAGTGAGGGAAGCTGGCTCTCACCAAACCCTTGTGGGAGACGCAAACTGGAGCAGACAGCAGTATGTGGAGGACTAACACATGCTGACCATAAGCAGCTGGAGGTTATTTATACCACCAGCGATGAAACATCTTGAGGCTTGAGTTACAGAGACAGAGTGAAGGAAGCAAAGCACAAACAGCTGCCACAACAATAACCAGCCAACACTCTCTGACTATCCGGATGGAGACAACTCTCACCCTGACTAAATTACCATCTGACACCCACAGAGTCCACAATTTCCCACATTTTGATTGGCTCTTAAAAGTCAAAAGACGCTTCTTTTTTTTTTTTGGTGGAAATTTTGAGCCTTACATTTCATAAGCTCCATTTCTGCTCCAGCCATGTAATCTTGGAAAAACTTTATCAAACAGATAAAGATGCAGATATCTTTATCTCTTTAGTGTTATTTTTGAACACTTTCTTTAAACGCTTAAAGACTAAAGCGAAGACACAAATACGTTACAATTAGGCTACTTTTATACGAGAAGCCTCGTATAAAACGAGTCTCTCAAAATAGACGCGTATAACTTAAATGCCACAAAGATAAAGAATTGGGCTTGGCCATCTTTGGCATATAAAACACACGAAGCTATGTTATAATTATTATGTCGCGCTACTTTGAGCTAAACTGAGGGAAATCTCCACCAGTCAATTGTGAATATTACTCTTTAAAATCTTAACTACAGCACAACTTACAAACAAGTTCGCCAGCTCGACCTAACAAAAGATGAAGCAGCTCTACGTTGCTGGTTGTTCCGTCCATAAAGATGAAATGAGACGTTAAGATACCACCGTAAACCCACCAGCAGCAGATACATGTTAGCATCGTTTAGCCCCTAAATAAAACAAACAGGCGATACAAACTATAAACACGAAATACCACCGACGCCGTGACAAAGTTGACAACTGACATTGGATGCCATGTCTCACAGACGCTTCCATGAGTATTTTACTGTTTTAGTCAAGCACTGTGTCCAGCTCGCCGGGCCTCGACGCTCTCACCTGTTGTCACAGTCGCCATGTTTGTAATGAAGGTGACGCAATTTCCGGTGCCATGGGCTTCGACAGAGGGTGCAGTTCTGATTTATTGACGATAGATGGCGAGAGAGACTCATATTCCACACGAGACAACTCAAACAGGTCACACCATTTTTTTTTCTTAATGTTTGATTTCTACCCCAGAAAATAAATGTGCTCAAACTGAAGGTCAGATTTGCTTTCAATGTGAGGTTATGCCAATAAATAAAATATTTATTTTAAAGATTTTATTTCAAATTAAGCATAGATATCACATATATGCAGTTTAAAACCTATAAACAGAAAATAGGACAAAATAAATGAATAAAGAGCTTAAGAAAAATGCACTTTATAATATGATTTTTATTTACGTTTTCTTCACAAATTTCAAATGGTAGTGTAACCATCAATAAAAGTTGAAGCTCCCGCGGCATTTTACAATCAAGAGGAAAAAAGCTATAATGTAAACTTTTCATAACATTAAAGAGGATCAGAGGCTAATGTCTGCACAGAAAGAGTCAGCGAGGAAACACTGTAAATATTTCATATGTGTATATATATATATATATCTATATATTTTTTTTGTTTGGTTTTGTTTTTTCAGGAGTAACAAACAAATAAGGTCAGAGAACGCTCCTGAACACGATATATTTTCATCCATGCGCCTCAAGTAACATGTTTAAATTAATCTTCTTTGGGCATAAATTCAAAAATATTTCACATTTGTTTTTGTGTCTATATAATCAGAAAGCACTAAATGGTAAACGCTTTGCTCCTAGAAAAAAAATTGTAAAAATAATTGTAAAAACAATAAAAAGAAGAGACTAACAGAGGTTTTCTGAAACCGTTCATCATCAGGAAATAAAAAAAAACATGTATACCTCCGAGCTATCTCTTTATCATCAAGATTGTCCCAAAATAAATGTCACTTTGAATATTTATTTACATATTTATATTTAATACTGTAACAAAAGTGGATAGGTATAGCAATACATCATCACACTTGACACAGAGTAGCAGTGTGTCTAATTACTGCAGGATATGCTACATTAAGTTCAAACTGTAAGTATTGCATGTCATAACAAGGACCATGTGAGCGGCGAACGGAGAACTCTGGAAAAATAGAAACACGTAGCAACATTCACCTGATCATAGAAAAATAGGAAAGCTCTTATTAAGTTAATGCTATTGCAGCATTACAGTACATGTAGACACAGGCAGGCTGTCTGTCTCGGATTTATTAAGCTGCCTATACATCCGTTTCCCTTCTGTAAAGTCTCCACTTCCAATCAATTGGCAAAGCGCTCGTTCTCTTTCTCGACTGTAAACGTACAGGCATTTAAAGCAAACTCAAACAGATGAAATCATTTGTGCTGACAGAGTGAGGGAGGGACCTTCAGAGATCAATTTGTTACACTGAAGAAGCAGGCAGTGGGAATTAACCTCTTGGATCTCAGACTTTTTGCTCTTTTTTTAAAAAAAACAACAACAACAAAAAACATCCCTCCCTCTGGTTTCCAGTCTAAATAAAGAAAACCAGGCAAGCAGGACTTTCCATTCACTTTGAGCCATCAATGGCAGTGTGCAGCCTTTCCACCACTAAACTCCACCGCCACGTTTTCTGATCTGCCTCGTATAGTATATGTAGCACCACGAAAACCTATGTACATGAGAACTATTGAATATGTTTTATGCTTACTCTGACACCAGTACATAATTTGTCATCACATTTGCATTTTTTGGGAAAGTGAAAAAAAGGCATCTCTAGCACTTTTGCACAGTCCTTATTCAAGATTAGAGAAGATAAAATAAAATAAAATAAAATATAAGGTCTGCCCTTTTTCTGACAACCAGGAGCCAAGATGGAGCAAACAATCATGTTATTTGTCCAGGGTTTCTGCAAGTTTTTGGTGACATTTATGAGTTTCAAAACAATGCTGTTCCAAAAGTAGATAAAAAAAATATTCAGACACTTTTCTTACTTTAATCACTCAGATTTTTTTCACTTACTCCATAGCTTAAGCAAGACAAATCTAACTTTCTAAGCCTAAATTTGAGTTTTTTGGCTTTGCCATTTATTCCCAACTAACCTCAACATCTTATTACAGTAAATAGCTAGCTTCACGACTGTAGCTTACAATATATTTTAGCCTTATTAAAGTCCCTGTTTTCAAGTTAACATAAATGTACCTTTTCTCATGATGAAAAAGGAGCAGATAGTGGCTCACATAACAAAAACCGTTTGGATTTTCTTTGCCTAAACTTACAATCATCCACTTTTAAAACAATAATTCTTCACAGGTTTACAGGAAAAGCTGAATATCTGAATGGTACATTTCCTTTGACTAGGCCTATTCATTCCACGCACTATGGGATTTATAGTTTTCCAGCAAGGTGATAGCACCTCAGTTTCTCAGCAAGAGTAACAATTAAGAGAAGAAACAAATGTTTCCAGCACATCTCTCAAGAAATAACATAATAAAAAGAAGATGGTACAAACAACAACTGAATAAATGTACAAATTTAAGACATAACAAAATATAATTTGAGACCAAATTGGGAATTTTTAAAAATATATTTAAGACTTTAATGCCTAATCAGTACATATGGCATTTTGAATTTTGAATGACTTCTCAAGATCTTGCAGAAACCCTTAATCATGCTGATGTTTTTCAATAAGCAAGTTTATTAGATCAAAATAAAGCCTTCTTTTTTTTTGCAAACAATAAAATTTTTAAGCTTTTTTGAGAACACATTTTACTAAATATTATCCTTCAAACAAACATTTCTGGAAATTTGCAAGGCGATAGTGGAGAACAGATATGCATTGTGTGTGTGTGTGTGTGTGTGTGTGTGTGTGTGTGTGTGTGTGTGTGTGTGTGTGTGTGTGTGTGTGAAACTTGGACCTTTTAAAAATGAACCAAGTTACAAATACATGTGTTGATATTCACTCACTGGAGGCATGAAGGGGTCAGTAGCTTCGGGACAGACCTCACAAACAAAACCACAATTTTCTAACATCATTGTTATAAACATACAATAAGTGTAAATTGGATAGTGCTTTTATATTGTTTATAAAACATAAATACACATTGACAAAGGCAGTGACATCGTGCTGCATGTTCAGGGACAGGGCAGTATTTTAAATTCAATTTCTTTTCTTGCTTTATAAAAATATGTATTTTTTTTTTAAATATTATTTTTTTGTACTTTTACCTTGTTCTTCATTGACAAAAATATTCCATTTATATCTGCAGACATTCATACATTACAATCATGGTACATAACACGTATACATATACATGTTACCGTTTAAATGTATGTGCATATAAACGTTTAATTCAAAATTTTTTTCTTTTCTTTTTCTTTTGTAGTGCACATATTATGCCTCCAAAGTTGCCAAATGAAAATATAATAAAATTTAAAAAAACAACAACAAACAAACTAGCTACAATGCAAAACAGTAATAGTAACAGTTATGAAGAAATCTCCCGAATAAATTGAACAAAACGGAAATTTAAAAATAATAATTTTTTAAAAATGGCAACAGTACAAGAGAAAGCAAGAACAATGAGTCACATAAACAAACACTGAAATATATAACAGTTTTCACTCAAACAATACAGAGGGAAAAAAAATGTACAAATTCACAGGCGAAAGAAAAAGGACTCTCACTCCACAACATCAGCCCCGTGTTCTCTCTCTCCATTTGTTTTCTTGTTGTTGTTTTTTTTTTTTTCTTTCCGGGTCTTGCCTTGTGCTCGGATCGTCGTTTCAACCTCAATAAAGAAAGAAATAAACGGGCCAGGTGCCTCAGAGTGGACCACCCACTCACAATAAACGCCTCCTCAGCTCCGCACAGGGAGAACAGGGGACAGGAAGCAGAGACCACCGAGCCCAACGTTTAGAGGTTGTCTGAAACACTTTTTTAAAAAAAATAAAATAAAATAAAACAGATACAAGTCCCTCCTCTGTATGAATGCATTGGTTCACATCTGATAAAACTGAGTTGCTGCAGCAAAACCTCAGATTTCAGAGACTTGAAAGCGCCGGTGAGAGTAAACTCAGAGCGTCGACCCCAGGCGTTGAGTTTCTGTAATGTGAAGATGTTATTTTTTTTTTGGTTCTTTTTTTGAGGTCACATCTCCACAGAAGTGCTTTCCTCTTGTTTTTTGGTCCCTCTCTTTCTTTTTTTTTCCTTTTGTCCGCCCGTTGCTTTATCATATCTACACCCAAAACGGATGATAGGATATTCTCCGCAGGTGTCTGTCCTCTGTGCCTGCACTCAAGTCCCTATTTGCTTTTAACTCTCCAGCACAGCAGATGTATCTAATCTTCATCGTGCGAACAATATGAAAAATGGCTCAGCAGAAGACAGTGGCATTTCGTGTCGCGCTTTATGCATCCGTGTGCGTGTTAAATGTACGTATAGCTGCTATTTCAAATCATAAAAAGGAATTGAGCAGTGAGCTCCAAAAATGAGAGGTTCTTCTTGTTTGGACGTCCAGATCCTTGAATGACTGGGGTGCAAAAGTGGGGAGTGTTAGTTGCGCCGGCTTTTTCACTCAAGGTCCCAGGGGCTGGAGGGGTTCTCCGGGCTCTCAGTGGTCGAGGACTTCAAAGAGAGAGGGAGAAATAAAAGAGACAGAAGAGGAGAAAAAAAAAACAGAGATGGGTAGAGATGGGTCGCATGGCAGGTAGGCAGACGGTGGAAGATTGATTTTGTTTTGTTTTTTTTAACAGAAAGCACAAGATTTAGAGGAGGCTGTGATACGCAGATCCTCAACTCGCCAAGTCCAAGCAGCAAATGAAGAAGCATATAGAGCAGCCGAGCAGATGGAGGGTTACGGGTGAGCGAGCTGTGTCTGTCTTCCACAAGAAAAGACCCCGAACAAATTGTCCTTGGTCCCTTATTTCAGATCTGCACAAATACATTCAACAACAGCAAGGACTAGGGAAAAAAAAAAAAAAAAAAAAAGATAATGGACAAGAATGAAAGCAAGAGCACTAGCAGAAGGGCAACCGACAGAGGGAACAAGGTGGGGGCACTGGTGCGTGTTGGGGTGCAGCAATAACGTCTATTTTACTCAATGAGAGCATTTTAATAAGAAAAATTCATTGTGAATCAGTTCTTTAAATCAGAGCACTTTAGACTGATAAGGAGCAGTCCCTTGCACAAGGCTTTCATACACCTTGAATTTTCCACACTTTGTCACTTTATATCCAAAAGCAGCCAAGAGGCCAGTGGTATCTCCGGGGGAGCTTTAGAGATCTACAGCTCGGGTGGGAGAATCCGTTTACCACACATCAACCGGTGGTGCATCCCACAAGACATGGCTCTTATAGAAAAATGGCAAGATTGATGAATTGTTGAAAGAGAGCCATAAGAAGAACCCTTCACAATTTTCAACAAGCCGTGTAAAGGGGCACAAGCAAGTGTCCGGTCAGAGTTGGCTGGCAGATGGACGGAGATAAACGCAGAACAACCTTGGAGGATAAACCCTGGAGATAGACCTTAACTCTGTGGTGGAGGTTCACCTTCCATCAGCTCAATAACTTCAAACGTACAAGCAAAGCTTGAATGGAAGAGTTTAGATCAACCCATGCGTCTGCTTTACGATGGATCCGTAAAAGTTTAGACCCAAGTCCAGTTCAAAATCCATGACAAGTGCTGAAAATTGGTGTTCACTGATGCTATCCAGTCAATATGTCTGAGTTTGAGCTATTTTGAAAGGAACTATGGGCAACAATTACAGTCTCCAGATGCACCAGGCTGTCAGACGTAAACCAAATGACACCAATACGTCCAAAGGATTGCCTTATAAATGCATGTTCCTTCTTTGAACTTTATCTGTGAGAAATCACTTTCCTTTCAGTTAGCAAGTATCGGCTACTCTCTGCTGGACCGTCACATAAAGTCCCAATGCTTTGAAGTTTGTGGTTGAATGTGACAAAATGTGGAAAAGTTAAAGAGGTTTGAAGAGTCTTCCAAGGATCTGCAGGTTTTCGTAATGCACTTCTTTTTTTTTTTTTTTTTAGAAACGTATCAATTGTGCCCTGTTACAACTATTCGACTAAATACAAAACAGGAGTGTATTCTTTGCTGTAGCTCAAATGTTAAAGGTTCAATCTGATGTGCAATTTATTTATTTTATTTTTTTCTATGGCTCTTGATAGGAATATATTTCCGGACGTGTAAACTGTCACCCAATCAGGTTCGAATGAGTGGCACTTTGTTTTTCCTCAATCTGGGAGACTGATTGGCACTGTGCGTGTACCCGTGCCAGCCTCTGCATCCAGTGAGCATTGGGCGTGTGAGTGGTAATCTGTGCATGCATGTGTCTGTCGGTCAGTCAGAGCGCCAGCAGCGAAGGCGAGTTCAGGGAATCGGATGACTGCTCGCTACTGCTGTTCCGCTGGTTGGCACTGACCCCGCAGGCTCCCTCTGGGTAGGTGAACACAAATGAAGATGTGTATGAGGTGTTGTAACTGCCAATGGCGGCATCGTCATGGTTAACACCACCACCACTGTCACTGGCCATAAGGCATGGCCCACCAGGTGCAGGCTCAGCTGAGCCGTAGAAAGAACTAGAAAACTCTACCTCCTGCATCATCCCTGCTTGAGGCTGCTGCTGCTGGACTTGCTGCTGCTGCAACGGAGGCTGGGGCTGTGTGGGGGCCGGGTGAGCAGAGTAGGCAGGAGGGAGATAGAAAGAGTCCTCCTTCACAGTCAAGCCCACAATGGAGACGGGAGGTGGCAGGCTCTGAGGAGCGAGCTGGGACTGCACTGAGGCCTGCTGAGCCTGCTCCTGGTACGGGATCTTGCAGTTTGGCTGGTGGGCCACCAGTACAAACTCCAGACGCTCTTTCTCCTTCTGCAGCTCGGAGATCTCGGCCTCCAGCTCGGCCTTCTCCTCCTCAAGTATGTCAGTTTCCTGTGTGGAGTTACAGGGAGCGAGAGGACGCAGGAGGGAACAGGAGAAAGGTGGATGAAGTGGAGTAGAAGGTGGGCAGAAAGAGGAGGAATGTCAATGTCAGCTACACCCATTTTCTATTTAGATATCTTTGTGAGAAGATCTACAGTTCTGGTCAGAGGTTTGCACTCACTCTTCATCAACAGTCAAACAACAAGCAACTGCAATTACTTTTAAGCACCACATTTAGGGGTACAAGTTTAAATTTACACTCCCTGATATATGCCTTAATCCACAATAATGTCTGATCGAAGCTCCCTTAGCAGGTTACAGGGATCCCAAAGACATGTTGTAGCCATTGACAAACTTTTTGACCACTTATCACAACCAGCTCAAGATGCCAGATTCAGCTAGTGTTTGGATTCATCGTCCTGCTGAAACCCCAACTGGTTTGTGACCATCTAGCAGTTAATTTGAGGTGATGATGAAAAATCTGGAGATAGTCCTGCGTTTTTTTTTAAGACTTTGTGAAATACACCACTACGTCAGGCAAGTGGTAAACAGCAATATCATGATGACGTACAGTAGACTCCAATGTTTATCTCCCCGGCTTTCTAACCATAAAGGCAGACAGAGTGGCGAAATCAAATGTGGTGGATTAGCAGTGCTTGCCAACAACTGATGGTGTAATCCGGGACAAGTTACAGGAACATTGTCTCTGCTGCCCGGAAATTGAGCTGTCAGCGTAGCATAGCAGTCTTGAGAGTATTATGCAGCAAAAGTCTTTAGTAAGAGCCTCCTTGTTGCAAGACTGTCTGCCCACAGCATCCACAGCATGAGATGAGTTAAGACACCATTTAATTTCCCTTTGGGATAAATAATCTAATTTTGAATTGAGTTCAGTTGAATTGAAAGATGCCACCTCCTTGCTTGACACTTGGTATGCATGTCTTGGGTTTGAAATGCTCGGCCTGACTACTTCAAACCAAACGTATTGTTATTGTGGGCAAATTGGTTGATCTTTCTCTCCTTTCATTCCTTCTTGAAGATGTGAGTTTGGGAGCAGGAACAAAACAATTCTTTCCTATGATTGCCGTTTGCCTGAAACTGTATTCTCTCAGAAGAAACACTCTCATGTCTTGCAGGTAACATGTAAGCTGCCTTACAGATAAGTTCCCTAATTAGGTCATAAATGCGCAGGTACAATAGCCACTCTTCAAACCATAATTTCTTTCCGGTAACAGCTGAACACAACTTACTATTATCCAAGTCCCCGAGGACCAATGTAAACCATTATTAACATACTTCACAATGTAATGGGAGTTTAGAAAAACAGCGTAATTATGATCATCACTCATTCCGGCTTCCAAAACAGGGCTCAACTCACCGATTGCAGCCTGTCTGTCAGTTCCCGTCTGCGGTTTCTGCATTTGGCAGCAGCCAGCTTGTTTCTCTCTCGGCGAACGCGCCTCTTCTCCTCCTCCTCAGGTGTTAGCTGCAATCACAGAAGTAAATTTAGAGGCTGGAAGTTTTGGTTCCAACTTTAAAATATATGTGTTAATATTGGACACACTGCAATGAGCACGCTATTTTTGCCTTTTGACACATAGCTTGGATTAGAGATTTCTTTCTTGTTAGCCTCAGTCGTCATCTGACTGGAGAATAAATTGTATTGATAACAGCAAACACACTGCAAAAATACAAAATCTTACCCAGTATGTTTGGTCTAATTTCTAGTGAAAATACATTAGTACACTTGAAATAAGACAAAACTAACTTACAAGGTTTTTTTTGAATAATATATAGGCGTTTGTTTTAAGCAAATAATTCCTTAACATTGATGAAAAAGTTTCAGTTCCACTGTCAGATTATTTCACCAACAACACAGGAAAATTGCTTTATTATTAGTGAAATAATCTACCAGAGGAACTAGTACTTTTAACATTATAAAATGAGGAACAATTTAATTAAAAGAAGCTCCTATTTCTTCCTGAAAGGTCAATTGTACTTTTTGTCTTATTTTAAGGGCACTAATATATTTGCACCAGAAATTAGACAAAGTACTTGGTAGGATTTTGTGTTTTGTCCCAGCTGACAAATCAAAGTTTTTTCTTTTTTCACAATCCTTTACGGTGTAGTTTCTCTGAATGATCGTGCAAAAGGCCGTCAGGATAAGTTGTAGCATTTCTATTCGTTAGCCACAGCCCAGAAAGTCAACAAGAGTAATTTGACTTCCTTTGTTCTCTCTCAAATCGTTTACCTTCACTCAACATACAATTCTTCACAAGCACACAGACTTACTAACACACCAACATCTCCATCTTCACTCACAGACTCGTCTCGTGCACGGCGGCTGCGGGGTCTGGACTGCCGGATGGGACCCGGCGCCGGCACTGGAGTTTCTGAACTGGGAGGGGTGAAACAGGACCCCGAGGAGTAGCTGGGGCCCGGCATGTCGTACGGGTCCACCAGCGACACTGGCTGGGTCATGGTCGAGGTGCCAGTGGAGCTACTCTGCCCGGAGGCCTGGGAGGAGATGAGGGTTGGCTGCACCATCCACTGCAGGTCCTGACTGGTAGTTATGGCGGTGACGGTGGGCACGAATGAACCTGGCATCTCACCTCCAACACCACTTCCTGGCCCGCTGCCCACAATGCTCAAGCCAGCACCCGCTGAAACACACTCCTTACCGGGAAATACAACGATTTTAGATTTCAGTAACTGTGAAATTAGACTGACCAGTTAAAAACAATACAAGAGAAGACACTCAAAACTCATGAATCAGCTATCTTATAGAATAAAACCATGTAATCTATAATAACGTTAGAAAAAACAGGGCTTTGAGCGTTTATAAATCAAACTAGGTTAGATATAAATCTAATGAAAGGCTCATGAAGTTGTGCTGGGAAACGTGGGAACATCATAGCATATATGTATCAAAATTAGAACCAACAAAATTCTACACAACTTTCTGCCACATGCAGTTAAAGTACCACACTTGTTTTAATGTGGTTTTATCTATCCAGCGTTTTTGCTAAAACTCTATTTGATAACACTGACCTGTTGAGGCGCTTGAAGAAATCCTTCATTATTATGTCGTTTACAACTAGCTCAACATTAAACTGACAATGAACTTGCTTGACTCCTATAATAATTAATTGATCTTGTGAATCAAAATTAAATGCAACAAACAAATACGAAGTCTCTTAGGAACAAAGTTAAAATATGTGGACACAATGTGTTCCTTTGCACCGTCACCACATGCTTGCACAGGAAAAAGGTAAAGTATGATTCTGTGCAATCAGAGTTTCTTAGATAACTCTTAAGGAACTGGAATTAGAAATTGAATTTGACTGCAACTGAGAAGAAGGATCACGTTAGAAAGTATGTATGCCTCTGAATGTCAATTATTTCCCTGAAAATGCAAAGTTACATAAAAGTACTGAATTAAACTTCATTGATTTAGAAAGCTGGACCTACATGTTTGATTGTGAAGGTAGTCAAATTGTAATAAACCAGTCAAAACAAAACATGTACGTCCGTATAGGTTTCGGTTTGTCCTATCTAGGTTATACAAAATGAACTATATATGGGTCTAAAGACGCAAAAGGAAGGTTCAGATTTATCACTTGTCCTTTTTTCTGGTTTATTTAGAGCCGAGGAGGAGTAGCGACTGCCATTAATATTCATCTGAACGCGTGTAAAGACATTGGGAGAAGCGGCTCGGAGAGCTGCCGACATCGACCAATCGTTCCCCTCTTTGAACGTTTCCCCTCCCTGCTTCTTCCTCCTCCCCCGTCACACCCCCGGTGTTCCCCTTGGCAACGCGACGTAGCGCTCCAAAATAGAACACGCATTTACGTCACGGCGAGCGGAGAGCTGAGCTTACGTAGGGAGTTCCAGAGCTGCGGCGCGGCGTGCCGTTGACTGGGCACGCTGTAGGAGAGCGCCGCAGCGCTGCAGCGCCGCCGCACGCAACAGATCACTGGGAAACTTTGACTGAATCCACGCTCCTTACAGTCAACATAAGGCTGAACTTATAAGGCCTTTGTAGTAGATTGTGAATTTAATTATATCAACACGTTTGACCCAGTTTCCTTTGCACTATTTATATAACTATGACTGGATAGACAGTGTCATTACGACACAAATCACGAATAATAATAATAATAATAATAATAATAATAATAATAATAATAATAATAATAATAATAATAATAATAATAATAATAATTCTGTTGCATCCTCTCTGAAGAAGCAGCAGATAACAGCCTGTCTTCTCAAACGACCTTACCTGCGGAGCACTGGTGGTGGTGGGCGGGCTCCCGAAGGAGTCCACGGAGGATAGGTACTGGGACTCTATGGACGGAGACGAGCTTCCACGGGATCCGGTGTCGGGGTCGCCGGGAAACCCTTGGTACATCTCCCCGGAGGGACTGAAGGAGAAGGCGGCACCTGCGGTAATCAGGGAGCGCACGGTGTCACCTGCAGCGGCGGGGCAGCAAGGAGGTTACTAAGGGAGAGGTACTGCTGGGGGGGAAGCAGATGATGTTACTGGCAAGGAAGCTAATGAAAGCCTAAGGCCCGAAGAGGTTTCTTAAAAACAAGCTTCCTTTTTATTTATATACATCTCTTTGGGTGATTCTCGAAAGGAGCTGGTGTGCAGCCGCAGCCAGCTGTTGTGGACCGCACTTTACAGTGGATACTTCTCACGTCTGTAATTTCTCTTACCGTTAAGTTTCTTGTTGTTTCCCAGTGAGATGGTCTTGGTTTCTTTCCAAAAAAGTTGCATGAAGAAACTTAATCCAACTCCTCGCGATGAGGGGGGAAAACAACTCTCTCCAGCTGAACTCCGTCTGCTTTTGATATGGTCGGCTTGTAAAATCCGGGTTGTTCTCTAACTTATCCGCTGTTCATGGAAAAAAAAAACAAAAAAACCCAAAACAAACCCGCGAGGTTATAGATCCATGTAGGGTCCTTTAACGGAAAGCCCGTGGCGGACGCCGGCCGGTTTGCCACAGTCCAGCGTAGTAGATGTTGTACTCATGAATGAAGCCATCCGCTGCGAGTACCAGCGAGGCATTTTCTAGCTACGAAGTCCCGCCTCGGAGTTCCGCTGACGTACATGCCCATATTTGATATGTTGTGTTTGGTATCCTTGGTGACGTTGAGGGATTCCCTCTCCCACTGAATGGACCAGAAGCTTTTTACCTCGCCGACGGATAATAATAGACTTTCTATTCTCTCTCTCTCTCTTTTTTATGTTATCACAGGCAAAAAAATATTTCTCACCGTCTGACAATGTCTGAGAGGAAATTTTAAGAAACACAAGGGTGATAAATATGGAAAGTTTCTATTTAGGACCGTGAAGATGCGTATGAGATATAGGAACATTCTTAGGTCATGGTTATGAATGATATTATAATACCTAAAATGTTTTCCCTGTTTTGGGGAGACTCAAATTCTAAACTGCTTTATTGATCTCAAAGGATAATTAAATGTTGCTGTAACTCATATTAATTCTTCAAAGAGTTGTTGTAGATCACAGGTGTCAAACTCCAGTCCTCAAGGGCCTCAAGGGCCGGTGTCCTGCAGTTTTTAGATGTTCCACAGGTACAAAACACTGGAATGAAATGGCTTAATTAAGTTCTCCAGAGCCTTGCTAATGACCTAATTATTCTACTCAGGTGTGGTGCAGCAGAGTTGCAGGACACCTGCTCCTTGAGGACTGGAGTTTGACACCCCTGTTGTAGATAATGGCTGTTTGGGGGAAAACTCCAAAATGTGGGTTTATTTACGCCCAGGCAGCCTGGAGTTGTTCTCCAAGACGAAACGCCGTCAAGCTTCAAAGTTTGCTTAAAAGTTTCTCAGGACACACCCTTGGGACTCATAATGACTAAAAAGAGAGGAAAGCCCTCTTTTGACCTGAGCACTTGAACACTCCCTGAATCTGAAGTCAGGTATTATTCCATGAATGGATTAACTGCAATTTGAGAAATAACATACAAACAGAGACGTGCTGCCAGGGCTTTGACCTAGAACAGCATGAACGAGAGCCTGTTTTGGTGCCCTACGCCTGTGCAAGTTTCTTTCAAAAAATATAGATAGTTAGGGATATATCAAGTTTAAAGTGTGTCGACATTAAATATTTCCAGTACCTTTGTTTTTGTAATTTCTTAAAGGAAAATAATGACATGTCATTTTTTTTTTTAGAAACACCATTAATTCTAAGAAAGTATTGGAGGGTTTATACCAGTGTGGTGTGTGGCAGTAAAATGAAGTCACTGAAATACAAAAACAACAACAACAAAAAAGAAGGAAGTGTGTGGCATGCGTTTAAGGCTTGGTGTTGTCGTCTGTTCTCTTTGTCTTCGGAAGTGGAATTTTTGCACTTCCCAGTCAGAAACAAAAATGTACCCCAAAGTTATATTGGGAAAGTGATAGTTTGCCAGACCAGAGGCATACAGCTGCAGACTCCCAACAACACTTTTAAAACCCTCCAGTCTGAAACCATCTACCAATGTGTAAAACTCTTTTACACATTGTTATGAGAAAAACCTGTCCAGAATTTCTTCCGGTTCACAACTATGCATTTGATAGTAAATGACTGACATGTCAAGGTAGTTGGAGTTTAAGTTTATGGATAGATAATTTGCTCTATGGTTAGAAGTCAAGGTGAATATTTGGGTAGCTCTTAGGTTATGCAAGCAAAAATGTATAAAGTGCAAAAGGACGGATATTTTGATGATAATGTCAGAGTTTAGTATATGGGTCTTTTAGTATATCAATATGGCTGCCATAAATAAAAAAATAATAATTATAGATAAAGTATTCATCAGCACTTCTGATAGTCTGCATTACATTAAATCAAAAGCACACATGGTAAAACCTCCATTTGTGAAATTGTTCCTTTAGTTTTTGAACGCACAGCATTTGCTTATCTTGCCAGTGGTAATTAGCCATAAAAGAAACAGCAAAACAAGCCGATTTTTCTGACTTGCAGCCAGAGCATGCTAAACTCAAGGGTGACATAATTTCCAGATCTGAGCCCTGACTTTACAGACAAATTGAAATAATTATGTCTGATGTGTTTGAGATAAAGTAGGTGTTAGGAGGGGGTATAGAGGGGTTAAATCTCAGGCTGCTGCCCCTGTACGTCATTTTTTAAATGCTCGCCCCTGCTCAAGACAATAGACTTTATCTTGGGGATTACTCAGCACAATCAGCATCACTCACAACCATTTTTTCCTCAGAAAAATCGGCCGTGTGTAACTACTGACTGGACAGTGGGCAGCAGTGACGGAAATCTGAGCCTGTCACTGCAATCCGAACATGAAGTGATTCACTGTGAATCCTACATTCGGACACCAGCGGGAATGTGGCAGGTGGGAGGCTTTTTTTTTTTTTTTTTTTCTTTTTTGCTTGAAGACGGGGTGGGGGGAAAAAAATCCTGAATGAATGAAAAGAAGGAAAAAAAAAATCAGAAATACTACGTTTTTCTGGTTGTGATGTCAGACAATGTGTCGGGGCGGGCATGCTGCTGTGAAAGGGCTCCATGGTGCAGCTGATGTGTGAACAGGCGTGAGCGAAAAGGGAAGAGTTGGGGATAACAAGTTATTAGTCAGAGCTGCAACCACGTCAGAGACGAGGATTCACGGAGGACGTCGTGTTCCCGGATTGCCGTTAACGGAGCCGTGTGCCGCTGAACCGGGATGACTAACTCCGTCGATGTAAGTTGTTCATGATGGGGAGTTATTAAAGTGAATGGGTGATAACGTACGTGCGAGAGCAGCCAGCCCACACTCACCGGGAGCAAAACGACAAAAAGGCAGAATTTGACCAGATGAAAACTTTCGGCTGTGTAATTGTTCTACAATAATGTACAACACGCGTCACCCTTGTATAATATGTTGGATTTTTACTTCATATGCGTTTCATTTTTAAAGATAGTCCGCATTGCAACCTTTAATACGCTAGGTGTGCTAAAACAAGCGACAGGAACCGTGTGTGTTATGTGTGTGTATATATATATGGCGTTCCGTCACCATGGATACGCCGTTACCCTCTGACGCAAGCGCGTATAAATTTGGTCTTTTTTGTTATGCTGCCTAGCAACCCGTTTCCGTGGCGACACGCTATGGGCAGCAGCACACAATATGGCTTCCGGATTCTTTCTGTGCAGAGAGCAGATGTAGTATGGCAAGCCAATGCAACATATAATAACCAGACAGGCGCTACGAAGCTGACAATCATTTTCATTTTAATTCAATATTATTTCCTTGGTTTGTATACCGTATATTTCGCGTAGTTCTTTTAGCATAAATACTATTAGATTAATATAATGTTTTTGTTTATCTTTGTTTTAGTATTTACTGTACTGCACTTTGCTTCATCGTCAAACAATTATTCCCCTTCACATTCATCAACACAGCAAATGTGTTAAATGTCACTTTTTCCTGAATAAATAATACGCATATTTAAATTAACGTGGAGCTGTTTTCCAGAAGTACTTCTACAGTAATTACTTGCACAGAATCTCTGTTATGTCTGGTTGCTGCAACAGCATGAGCCATAGACATAATAAATATTTATTATGTCGATGGTATGGACAGTGTGAATTTCCTCAGTGAGAGACTAAGAGAACATTATGGAGTCATAAGTAAGTATGTATTACTTTGAGTTAAACAACAACATGACTTATTTATATTGACTCATAATTATAAATACATATTCTTGATAGATATGAGAAGGTGCAATAGTGAGATATATAGAAGCATATTACAATGCAATGTAGTGTATATACATTTTACACCTAAATTTCCCCTTGTAAGAATTGCAGCTCAAATTTTCTTTCTCTATCTATAACATATATTTTGTTAATAAAACACAAAAGCACCGTTGGGTTTGTTTTCATTTTTAATCAGTTGAGGACACATATAAATCACAATGTAATTTATTATTCAGCTCAGTTAGTTATGAAGTGATGGACTTTGACCAATGACTTTACTCAAAAGGGAATGAAGGAGTGAAACCTTCAGGGTCGTTTGATTAAATCCTGTCACGACTTGCCATAGAACAGGGCGGCGCTCACAGAACCAACTGTTGTCGTTTTGTCAGTTTTAACTGTTGGTGGTTGTTTTGCTTTGTTTTGTAAGCCTTACTCAAACTTAAATGAAAGCCTTAATGCAGCACAAATTTGACTGAAGGCCATTACAAAAGGTTAATATGAACACTTAAGGGCGAATAATGTATAATTACAACTAAGAGTGCTTTTCTTTTTCAGTGTCTGGAAAAGCACACTCCTGTGAAAAAGAAGTCATTTATTCTGCTGAAAGCAATGGCTGAAATATTTCTAAAAGGCTTCACTACTTGTAAAGAAGAAGGTGGATGCTTATTTTAACCGTTGAGTTAGAGTCAATTGAAAACATCTGTATAATTCCCAAAGTGTGTCAGGAGGTTCTGAAAGTGGAGATCCACTGTAGTGCTTGTAGAAATAAATCTTATGTACATGCCCTTGTAAAAGAAATGAACAAAATACATTTAGATAAGAGCAAGAAAAATCAACAAAACCTCCCTGCCACACTGCATCTCTTTTTATATGCTGCATGGCCCGATTTGACCCCAAGACTCATTGCTGCTTTGTGGAGTAATGCGATGCATGTGAGACTAATCTTCCCTTCAGACTTCTTTGTTTTCTTTTTGGCAGTTTGTTTGTTTGTAACTTGTGGTAGTCTAGACTCAGGCTTGAAAATATAGCAGTGGGGGTTATCTGACACCCCTTGTGTGCTTTGTTTTGCTTGCCTCGGTTTCTTAGCATATTTTCGGGAAGCCACTAACGTGCTCTGCACTCATGAGGCCAGCTCCTGTTTCCTTTTGGAAGGCGGGCCCATGTTTGCTGGTCTGGCCCAAAATACTTGTTGCCAGGCAACGCGTCGGCCTGTCCCAGTTAAGAGCGGGGCTGTTTACACCCCTTCTGGCTCCGCGGCCCAACAACATTGCATAACTCCCAGTGTTTCGTCACCCCGCTGAAGGAAACCTGAGATGTCTTTTGCCCCTCCAGCCAACCAAAGCGCCTCGTCCTTTCTTACTGCAGCCTCCCTCTCAGCAGCTGAAGCTTTCTTGCTGGGGTTGCATTTTTGGGTTTTTTTGGGGGGGTTTTTAACTCGCACCTACCTCCAACTCAGCAAAACCAAAGTGAAACCGAGAGTGGGGTGTTTGTGAGAAGGCTGTGGTTCGAGCTCGACTTTCAGGTCAGGCCAGTTGTTATGTGATCTGCTAGGTGGAGGGGGGTTAAAGTCCGCCTCTGTAAGCTTGTTATAGCGCATCAATTCTTGTCTAAATCCACCAATTCTTCCTCTGTGCAGACGAAGGCCTTCCTGTGTGGCTGTGTAAACATTGGCTTCTGTATGAAGTGCACTAACTAAAAAGCTGGGTGAAATTAAAAACCCAAAGCTCTTTCGTTATTAATGCATCTGCGATGAACTTTTGAACTTACACTGCTTTGAGAAAGTCTTTTTTGCCCTGTGAGAGAACTCTTACATTTTGCCTTTTGTTGTCACTTAAATCTTTTAGATCGTGAAACTAAACTCAACATCAGACGAAGGTAAGCTGAGTAAATGCAAGGGATTTTATTCATAACGGGGAAAAACAAAAGCTTTTAAAAACCACACCTGGCTCTATGTGAAAAGGTTGGAATACTTTTTGGATGTATATCATTAACAAAAAAAATTATGTTAATTGTATTTGATGAGGTGAAAGAGTTAAGAGGCAAGCATCAGAAGAAAAATGGGAGGAGACAAATACCCTTTCACAGTGACGTGTTTTTGTCAAGCTACACATATTTAAGCATTGTTCTCATTCAAAAAAGTTTGACCAGGGGTTTTTATTCATTTATTTTGACGTTATAATAAAGGGCGTTGTGAAGGGAAGCCAGGCTTTTGGTCAGGTAGTTGTGGAATGTCTGCAATAAGCACAGACTTTAGGAAAACAATGAACGCATGTCTCGCTGGCAACAATTGTGTTACGTCCTACACTGGTAGTTTGAGGTTAGAAGAAAGGGTTTTTTTCTAGAGCCACTTGTAGAGTTTTTATTTTCTATCTTTTTTTTTTTTTTTGCAATTTGTTCTCCATTTTGTGTTACTCTGATGATTTGGGTACTTCATTATTATTGGTGGCACTGTGAAACAATACCTGATCTGTAGTGGAAGTTTTCTGAATTGAAATTGAATCCTGAAGTGATTATGACTATATTTGCCTTAATTATGGCTAAGTATGAAATTATTAATGTCCCACAGCGGATTGAGCTTCTTCTGACTGGAAGTGAAATTATAGTGTAAAGTCCTGATTTGAATCTGATCATGTGTGGAGAAGGCTAAAATTTAAGATGGTGGCAAGAAGGCCTTCCAGCGTTAAAGACTTGGAACTCCTCACCAGATTATATTAAGATTAGATTAGATTATAATAAAATAACCAGCCTGTTAAATTTAGTCTCATTGTGTCAAATTCCCAAACTGGACACAGATTATAGCCCCTAAGGTGCTAAAGGTCACATAGAGGTCCAATGCTAAGACTAATTATATTTTTATTGGAATTCTTAGCAATAATATCCACATTATTTTCTTCCACTATGCAATCTTATTGTCAAACTAATCCATCATAAATGCTTCTCTTCAGTCTGTCTAATTTACTGAGATGTTGGATAGGCTTTGTTGTATTTTTTTTTCTTCTGTATCTTGAGATTGTCTACTACACTAATATTTAAAGTTTGACTTACCATCAACCTTACTTTAAGGCTTAGAGCAAGACACAAATTGACCCTCAGTCTTCGTCTGAGTTTGTTTCTCATCAAACCAAATGACCAGATCCACTAAAGTCCGGCAGCCGCAGAATCCATACGATGCTTTTTAACGTCATCCTGTTCGCCGTCCGAAAACTCTGTAAAGCTAACACATTTTATTCTGCTGCTGAGGATTTTCCTCTTTTTAAGAAACACGTGCAAACCCAAAACTAAATGACTGACCCCAGCCAGCACCTGACAAAGTTCTGGCCGCATGATGCAACGCACTTTTGTAACTTTCCAGAATGTCTTTTTCCCTTCTCTGGCCCACGTCGTTTTTAGTCGTGTTTACGTTGCTGTACATGTGTTTATACAGTATAACCCATGGGACTGACTCTCTGTTCAGCAACGTTTAGTGTTTGCACAAAGCGAGCACACATTCGCAGAAGATCACAAAACACAAATCCTACTTGTTTCATGTTATTTCACCCGACAGATTTACGCTTGCTGTCCTCAAACCTTTGTTGGCCTGTTCCTTCTGGAAATAGGAATAAATGATGATGAAAAACTGATGAAGGCAGCAACTGAAATAGTTTGCTGTTTTACAGGTCTTATAGCTATGACCTATAAGATATTCACCTATTGGTCGTGGCTCAAAATAAATACTGCAACTTCAGTCCCGCTGGAGTTCTTTTTTTGTTTCATTGCTGTAATTGCGGCAGCAAACGTCAGCGCCGAGGTGAAGAAACAGGAGTGGATGCCTCCATTGTATCATGCGCTGCATGGGAGTCAGATGCCTAAAGTTAAATGCAATCAGTGGGTTTCAGTGCTCCACAGCTCTCTGTGACTCAGACACAAGCAGAGCGTCAATCCTAGCCTACTTTTGGCAGGCTCGCTGCCAGTCACAGAGGCAGAGAGCCAGAGAGAGAGAGAGGGAGGAGGAGGAAGGAGAGAGAGGACAAGGAAGAGATCAGAGGTGCAAAGCAACTTTGTAAAGTCACCAGCCTCGCACCTAAATGCAGAGTGGAGAAAGAGAGAGAGAAAGAGATTTCTGCATGAGTTGTTTTAAAATGTTTGATTTTAGTCTCACACGAATGACCTTTCTACTCAAAACTTTACAGATGACTCTGCCTCATTCAAAGATTTTCCTGGAAGCCATGAATAACAGCATCCACCACCACAGCACATTGTTGAAGCCGTCGCTTTTGTCACGATGGCTGTAAATACTTGAAGTTAGGATTTTGCATTTAACAATTATTATTATTATTATTATTACTGCTATATAAATGCGTTGAATCATTGAGGCACGGCAGAAATCACTGCAGCGTAAAAGGAAACACGTGGTTTCATTCTTAACTTGTGGTTACTTTCTCGTCCAGTCTCTTTAGGCCATGTGGGGAGGTTTAGTCAGATTAAAGTTCAGACAGTGAGAAAAAAAAGGACATGTACATGTATATATTTTTATGGATGTGTACGTATGGTCTCGGCTGCAAATTGACATATATATTTAGGTAAACCACTTCTGAGACTGTTCTGACTGGATGATAACCACACTCAGGTGAAGTACACTCTTGCTAAAGTTTTTCATGTATTAGACAGCAAAGTTTTCGCAAGAGCAATAATTACAATGATATATAACTCACTTCTTAAAACACGCCAGGTCGCCTCACGGAGCAAACAAAAGTATAAAAACAATGAAAAAACAAAAGCCAAGCTTCAACAGAGATGCTTTAGGGATGCAGAATGACTGCCTCTGCTGAACGTACCATGGGTGAAACCACAAACTCTGCTCAGTTTGCTCACTATTGTCATTTTTTCCACTATTACACACTCTACACCACATACTGAGTTAAGGTCTTTTTGATGCTCTGCACTTCTGCCGTTTTTAATCTCTCAGAGAAGCCTCCCTGACCTCGCTCTGATCTCTCCAGAACGTCGCAGCAAAACCTGCTGATGTACAGATCTCATGTCACGTCACTTCACTTTTGCTGCTGTTGACGAAAATCCTCACGTTGCTCATTTTTTGTGCCTCCAACATCTTAACTTTTCAAATAACATCCTGCTTTGTGAGAAAAGTAGTGTTTTATCCTCTTCACTTGTCATTAGTCATAATGTTCTGGCCGATAGTTTGTCCTTTATATCCATGCGCCGCATCTTTGCCTCCCTTATAATGAATCTTAGTCATTTCTCTCTCTTTGCTTGTTTGCATCCGTTTTATCTTGTTTTAATCTTCCCCTCAGCTCGCAGTGCCCCTCTCCTCCCTCCTCCCTGCTGCGTCTCTGCTCCTTATATAAGGACTGCCCTATTTCTTTTTTTCAGGACCCAGTAAGTGGCAGGAATAAAGAGAGTGAGTGGGTGGGGAGAAGGGAATGATGATGAGGGGGTTAGGGGGGATCTGATGAGGAGAGGCAGGAAGAGAAAAGACATGGGGGCAGAAGAGAGGACTGTGTGTATGCTGCACACGTCAGGAAGACAAACCTGCACATGTTCCCGTCATCGCACTCACCTCGCTGGCCTTCCCCGCCCACACACCGCTCATCCCTCTGCTCCTCACCCGTTCCTTTTCTTCTCCTCCCTGCACCTCACCGTATCCTGTCCCTCGTCTCGGCACGGTTGTTCCACCTCAATTCTCATCTTCTCTCTGACACTTCCAGGTGTCTGCCGGCGTGTCAGAGGTCCAATCAAATCCTGAAAGCATCCCATCCGTCCAGGTCCATCTTCACCTCCCCCATTTCCCGCCTCGGCCCCAGCATGGCGCTCGGAGGAGAGCGAACCTGTCAGGACACTCGCAAAAGTAGGACTACGCTTTGAACGTTTTCACCTTTTGTTGCGTTAAGCTACAGATTTTTATGTTTTTATGTTGTTGGTCTATCTTGTAGTAGACCAACACAAGACAGAAAATAACTGTAAAGTGGAAGGAAATTATACATGGTTACATTTTTGTCTTTCTTTTTACAAATAAACTCCCACATTTGTATACATTAGTATTCTGGCCCTCTGAGTGAATTCTTTGCAGAATCATTTCTCTGCATTTACAGCTACGAGCCTTCTGGGGTATGCTACAAATCTATCATCTTTGCACATCAAGGGACTGATATTTCGCCCATTATTCTTTGCAAAATCAAAGAACAAACCCAAAATCACAACACTTAAGTTAATTTGGTTACAGATATCGAGTAACTCGTAGATTTTGTGTGTAAGATTTGTGAAATAACAGGTCAGTGTCAGGATTTGCAGTGTGAGGTGATGAGGTAGACACAGTGGACCCAGTTGAAATGAAGAAGTGATGATTTTAATGAAGATTGTGAGAGAACAACAATCCAAAGTCCAGGCAGCACAGAAATGGTCAGAAGGCTCAAAAACTGGTAGCAACTGATAAACAATAGACATCTGACAGCAGACTTGACACAAAGAACAAGGGGTGACATTAAATACACAGAGGGTAATCGAGACACAGCTGGGAACAATCAAGGGGTAGACAGGACAACACGGAGACTCAATTAACTGAAAACGACACAAAAAACAAACTTAACACTGAGAAAAAAAACAACAAAACCTCACAGTCAGAATGCTTCTAATTTTTTGTCATGTAAAGTTTAGATTTAAGCTCTTCAAAGAAGCAGCATATAAATGGAAAGATTTTTCTGCTTCTTACCCTGATACCTTTAGGGAAAATCTTTGAAAATCTTCCTCCAAGGAAGCTACAACCTTTTGATTCTGAGATTTTTTTCCCCAACAGAACAGTCCTTTATTCACATAAACATCTTAATTATTAAATCCTCTCTGAATTATGACAAAACATACTTGTCAACCAGCCATCAGGTTTTATGTAAACTGAGAGACGGATGATGATGGACTTCAAACCGCACTTACGTACGATGAGTGTACAAGCATTTGTTGCGGCTGACATGGTATTCGAACTATGAATAAAATTTGGAACAGGTTTTTGTTTTTTTTTGCTGCAGGGCCCTTAAAGGAACGCAGGCGCAGACGACTGACGAAAGCAATTTGATGTTTATGGAGGTGTATTTTTCTGTGCGCACGCACATGCAGGATAAACACTCACTTTGTGTTCTGTAATTGTTGTCACGGTGAAACGTTTGATTATGTACTTTAAAGGATATTTTGTTTAATAGAGTCAACACATCATCATTCTGCCTGAATGTTAGTTTATAGTTTCCGTTCTTCTGAGGGAAAAGTTCATGCAGATGTTTAAAATGCTAAATTTAGTGCTAGATATTTGGTAGCCAATCTCTAAAAGATTTACTTTTAATAAAATGGCTGTAAAGTGCTGACTTTGAGCTTCAGGCTGCAGAATCACACAGGTGCATGGTGTTGATATAGAAATTAAATGTACTTCACTGCAGTATTTCAAAGCATTCGTGTACTTTTAGTTAATGGGCACAAACCTCTTGGTAACTTCTATTCTTACATACCCAAATAAACACAAAACAGCTGAACAAATTACAGAAAATAACTTTCGTTTATAGAAATTCCTTGAGGCCTCAAGCAGAACGGTTCAGCATCTGGACATTGTATTGCAGATGCCTAAAGACGTAACACGTTCAGAATTGCAATTGCCTTAATTATATAAGCAATGCTCTTCTGGGATTTACAAGAACAAGGAAAAAACCACAAGGAATATGTGCAATTAGATAATCAGAACTTTTACCAATAAGATTGTAATCACACAGTGTTTTATTATTGTGCAGCTGTAGCATTGATCAGTTGCTCTTTCATTCATTTTCATTTCTTTTTTGAGTTTTTATTTAACTCCTTAATGCTACACTTTTGAGTTAGTAAAACATAGCACTCAAGGTTTAAGTCAGTGTTTTGTTTACACGTAGCAGGCAACTTGGCAAAGAATCTTCAGCTTTGTTATAAATAGTCTGTCACAGAATCAAAATTTAGCCTGATCACTTTCTTAAACTACAAAGGCGACCATCGTATGACAGACAAGATGTCACCCAAAAAATTGTCCTTATGATTAATTAAAAACTAGTTCGTCCTCTCCGCCGGTGAAGTGCGCAGCAAAAGGGAGTGGGGACGCATGCAGTGCAAATCCGGGTGATAGAGACCGTTGTGTTGGATGAAGCAGTAACACCAGAAAGGCCCAAAGTCATTTACTTTCATCTTATTGGCAACTGCAGGGCATCGAGGTTTGACTGCCTCTCCCGGCAGCATGTTCTTTCCGTGCCCTACGAAGTCAGGCCTCCATCTCTGGCCATAGCTTTTAGCCTGCGATTAGCTTTCCTCATGTCTGCAGAGGTCATGTTAAAAATACAAAAACAAAACAACACTCCAGCAGCCTCACTCATTGAGACTCAACACTACATAAAAAGAAAACACAATATCATCAAATTGATCGTGGTAATTATTTGTGGCCAAATAAGCAGTTCAACTCAAGAAACAGATTTAGCTTAAAGCTAAATAGTTCTAGACAGCACTACACTTCCTTTGCTCCAGAAAGGCTTTACATTTTAGTTTAGTTTGTTTTGTTTGCATTCGCTGCCCCCTGATTTATTGTCACTCTGGGTGGTGATCCATCATTGTTGATGAAGATCAGCTGAAGAAAGTCTATTAAAATGTTAGAAAGTGAAGAGTGGTTTGAAACTTTGAACTGTTTTTATTATCATTTCTCATTCATGATGAGATTCAATAACATTATTTAAGCATTGGTGTTCATTTATCACCATCAAACATAATCAAATCTGTCCACTTTGATTATATTTCTCTAATGCATGCAGAAATACATTCAAAACCAAACAGACGAGACGAACATCTGAAAGCATTTTGTTGTCTTTCTCTGATCTTTCCAACTTGTAAAAAGTGATACGAGTTAAAAAGTGTTTCAGTGAGCTCTTACATCACCGTGTGTTTCTGTGGTCACCCACTGCTTACAACAATCTGCCATTGAGATGATAAATACCAACAACAGGACGAGGAACACAGAGCAGAGCGAAGCGGAGAGGTGAATAATGTAGATGCAAATAGTGCTCTTTGCATCTCAAATGACCAGCCCTCAGTCTTCACGACGTGTAAATAAACGCGCAATAAATACGCCCCGGGTTCCCAAGCCAAAACACACTCGCATCCTAAAATACCGCGGCTCTGACGACTGAGATAGTACCGCTCATCAAATTTATGCGTGAGCGAACTCAGGCTAAATTTACTGCCTAGCGAGCCAACTTACGCAATCCCTCCCCGGTCTCCCTCCTGTCTGTTCGGTGGCTTCAGAGTCTTACATCTCAAAGTATCCCAGCCCTCCCCAGGAACCCACCCCCACAATATACGCTACAACTTTGACACTATTCCTGTAGCAGCACAAAAATACCAGCACCTCCAAGAACAGACGCCGAGCCCGTCAGAGCATCATCACATCCCACATGGCAGCTGGGAGGGAGAGAAAGAGAGAGAGAGAGAGGGAGAGAGAGAGAGAGAGAGAGAAGGAGAGCAGGTGGAGAGATGAGCACAGCTGCTGTTGAGAAATAAAGAGTCAACAGAGAAACTCAGGCTTTTCTGTTCGCAGCTTTTAATCCAGGCAGATCTGATGCAAACTGTTTCTCTACGCTTTGATCTGGATCAGCTCTCCTCCTCTCTGACAGCTTGTGCAAAGCTTCTGATTCACTTTTAAGACGTAGAGTCTCCTCAACACCAAATCATAGAAAACTTTAATAACTTTTAGGAAATCTTCAGTTTAATCTGCTACATTATTGGCATAAAGTAACAAAGGTGCAGTCATGAGGAGGAAATTATTATACGACATGTAAAATGATTTAAAAAAATAAAAAAAAAGACTTGGGTGCACATGTTTGAATTTTTGTTAATCCCAAAAGTTCAGTTTAGAAGGTCGAACCTTGAATACTTTTGTTCCGTCAGTACGTCACAGGGTCTCCTCCCACCCTGTGAGACCCAGAACACGCTGGAGGTGGATGCACTTTTTTTTTTTTTTTTTTTTTTTCTGCCGTATTTCTCTCTGGATATTTGAGTCACTCTTCATACCAGAGTTGGTCGATTTATTGTGAACTATGTTGATTTACTGGCACAGTTTACAAATTTCCAACTGAGCTGAGGTTGGAGTTTTGGGAAACCAATCCCAGGATCTTAATCTGAGCCAACTTCATTTGTTTCAAAACAATCATTGATGCATCCACCCCCCTCAAGCTCCGACTACATAAAGTTATGTTCTTAAACGGTGCGGGGGGATTACGGAAAATCGACTTTGTTTATCTTTATATCTTGTTCTAATGTGATTTCTTAATTAAAAACACAACTGGAGTGCTTCTTTGATTCTTTCATAAATGTTTGAGAAATCCTTGAATTTTCCCCTGGCAGCCAGTCAGGGTTACCAAAGCGCTTGCTCCCACAAAGCACTGCTTTTTCCACCATGCCATTCCTCACAGATCTCCCCTCCCCACTCAGCTCCTACAGACTAGCGACAGCAGCAGCAATTAGGAAACACATGGTGGAACTGCTCAAGTGTGCTTGGTTTATTAAATGGACCACAAGCTCCTAAGAACAGACGCAAACGGCATAATGAGAAGCATTGTCGTGATGATGACCTGAAGGCGGAAAGAGCAGGAGCTTCTTAAAGAGACAGAGACCCAATTTCAAAGCGTCAAAATGCGAAGTCAAACTTCTTTTAAGTTATGTGTGATACAATATTTTTTATAGCAGCTGGAGTTAACATGGTTAATTGATTGTGCTATAAAATTGCCTGGAAATGGTTTGGGTATGGTTTATAATGCCCCTTTAAATGCAAAATATTGTCAATGAATACATTTGACACAGGAAAGGACAAACATTAAGTTTAGTTAGAAGGTCTAAGTTCCTTTTACTTATTTATGTAAATATTTATTTACATTAATATATGCTTTCTTGTACGACTTTCTAAATGTTCCTCACTCACTCCAAGTCCCATTATCAAATGACAAAAAATCTTTTGGAGAGTTTCAGTATTTATAAGCCAAACACATGTGTTGGATCTAAAGACAAAGTTCTCCTAAAAGAGAAAACATTTAGAGCTCTGTCCCACCTGTGTGGTCTGTACACAGGTATAACTGTAGGTTCAAAACAAATGAACAGATGTTGTGACGCCTTACATTTCAACGTAGAGACATTCAATTTGTCCAATTCTCCAGTTTAAGACTCAGTACCTGTAAACCATAAATGACATCAGCTGCAGCTTCTTGCTGATTGTTAGTAATCACGCTGACGGCATACGGAGAACGAGGCTGCTGAATGTTGAGAACATCTGTGCGACTCTTGCGATGTGACTCACGTCGCTCAAATAATAGACGCAAGGAAACGAGGAGGAAGCCCAAGGCTCTGAGACCAACACAGGAATCAGTGAAACAGGTGAAAGTGAAAAGGAGTGCAAATCCCTGAAAAGACTCGTAAGACTCAGTGGGTTCTTTCTTTTCTCTCTCTCTCTTTTCCCTTGTTCTCCTCCTCTCTCTCTCCATCACAATGTAGATGATGGTTGCTGAGGGCAACCTGTGTGCACTCACCTAACGATGAACAGGAAGTGCTGTGTGAGTGAAGCGGCTATTTATAGCAGCATGTGTAGAAAGGACATTGGCTCACTTGTGCACCTGTGCGTGTGTGTGTGTAGATGCAAGCACCTGTGATTGTGTGTATGACAGAGAGAGGGAGAGAGAGAGAGAGAAAGCAGCCAATATGTAACAGGGAGGAGGAGGAGGATGCAGATTGTGAGACTCAGACGTTTACTAGAGAGAACAGGAGGGGAGGATGATGATGGGGAGGTGAAGGACGGATGGAGGGAGTGAGGGAATGCAGTGGAGGAGGGGGCGAGTGTGTGTTGACGCTGTACGTGGCGTCAGCGCGATAAGAATAGAGATGGTGCGTATAGCTGAGACATCACCCTCACACCCTCTGTAGGGCAGGCGGTACTCACTCAGAGCGTGTGTGTGTGTGTGTGAGTGTGTCGTGGGTACGTGTGTACCCAGATATTTCCCAGAGTATGTTGATGTGGACATGGATGAGAAAACTGTTACACAGATTTTTTTTAAATTATTTATTTATTTGCCTGTTATATAAGCGCAGTTATGTGACCATGGTTTTTCCACGTTTGGTTTATAGGAACGCATTTTATTTATGTAAAGGAAATCTAAAGTGATTATGATATAGTATTTTTTTATTATTATTATTTTAACCCCACCCCTTTCCCACTTGAAAATGTTCCTTTAAATCACCACAACACCATTCCAGCTTGTCCCCCACGCTAGAAAAAAGGAAAAAAAATCACGTTTATTAGAAAATGCTGAGTCAGTTTTTTATCCGAGTGGTTTAAAATTTAGAGAAAAAGAATATACATTTTGAAGTTATTTTGAGGCACAGAAAATATGTTTTATTGCTGTAATATCAAATCAGCTTAACAACCGAAAGACTTCACTGGAGTAAATATTCAAATTATTACATGAAGACTGGAATAAGAGAAACAACTGTGTGGATCCATCTGCTCTCTTATAGAGCTCTTCTGCTTTCCTTGATGCACATTTACATTCAGATCATTGGATAAATATTAATATGGAAGATATTAAAAATTTGCACCAATGCAAACCTTTCTGGACCTTTGTTAAAAAAAGAAAAGCAGTCCCCCCTAATTCTCTGCAAGCCTTTTGTCACTGTGGAGGGATTTCGTTTCATCTTTCATTGGAGTATTGTTGAAATTAGAGGAAATTTCAAGCATGACCATGCTGTTTAATTCAGTCAGATTTAAGTCTGGACTTTGACTGGACCACACTAAAATCTTTCGGTTTTCTTTGACTACTCAGAGCTTATTGACAGCAAATCTTTCTCCTTTAGTATTTTCTGTTAGAGAATAGAATGGGTCCACCTTCAAGCACCATGTTTGACTTCAGGTATGTTGATCTTCTTTTTCTGAAATCCAGAGTTAGGTTTATATCGGACGTAATGGGACGATATAAACCTAACTAAGTGGAACTATCCGATAAGTTCCACTTAGTTGTTTTTTTTTATAAAGGTGAGCGTGACGTTTGTGCTGCGCTTGGTCTGCGGTGGTTTTGGGCAGGGCGCTCTGGTTTCTTATCGTTGAATCATGAACACTGCTGACCTTAACTGAGGCAAGTGGGGCCTGCAGGGAATAGCTTGTTGTTCTGGGTTCTTTTGTGACCTTCTGGATAAATTGTTGCTGTGCTCTTAGAGTCATTTTGGTTGGCTCCCAGAAAGGTTTTCCAATAACACATAATGTGGTTCACTGGAGTCACGAAGCCTTGGAAATGACTTTGTAACAATTTGATGTCAGCAACCTTCTCAGGTATTTTTTCCCCCTTGCACTAGTGGCCTTTTATTGACAGCCGCCAGACAGGAAATGGACAGAGAGAGGAGTTGGGAAGACATGCAGCAAAGGTCTGAATTTTGGGAATCAAACCCAGGACTATAGTAGGTGTAGGTGTGGCTCTACCACTACACCACGCACCATCCTTCTTTGATCCATTCTTGAATTTTCTCAATTTGAACCTGATGTGTTGGAGATTTTCTAGATTTTTTTTTATGGTGGCTGATTTTTAGACCTTTGCTGAGGTAGATAATATTGGATTCACATGTACTGGCTGATAAATGATGACCAAAAATAAAAGTTTAAATAAATAAATAAATAAATAATAATAAAAACAATCAAGAAAACCGGTGCAGATAACCCTAGTTATCATTCGTTTAATTATCTGACATATTAAATGTGGGAAACAAAAGTAATCTGTAAAGGTGCTAATATGTTTTCATACCACTGTATTGTCACTAAATGTATCTCAGGAAGGAAGCATTTATTTATAATAAAAACAAAACATTTCTAAAAAGGAAGTCTACATAAAAGTTAAAAAGACACAGAAAAATTAGCTCACAGGACTCTTGTTCATTTTCAGATTTTACTAAAACAATTGTGCTTCATCAGCTGGATTCTCACCATAATCCCCATAACAGAGAGAGGAAAGAGCGAGCGTTAGGTGAGGCTTCCTGTTTTGAGACATTTTAAGCTGTTTGCTCTTCTCCTTCTGCTGGTGCCTTCCATTAATGACTTTAATTCTCAGCTTTGCAACCATACTCCCCCTTGGAACCCAAAGACCAACTATCATAAAACCTCTTCCTGGCAGGGTGTTTACCACACCCTGCCAGGAAGACTGTGGGAATAGCATTGCTACATCAGAAATTGCTATTAATTAAGGTCAGAACTAAAATGGTTTTTGGTCATTTTCAATAAAAATCGTTTGTGTATAGTTAACGCTAGAGAATTAAATCTGTTTGTTTATAACCAGCTTTTAACCGGTCGTGGCCTTTTTATCCCCCCTTTTATTTAGTATCTTTTTTCAAGTCTTGAAAGTTAATGTTTTTAATAAAATAGTAAGAACGTAATTGGGCTACTTTTTAAAGACTTCTCTAGTTAGGAAAGGAAACGATCCGCTGTGGGACCATAACGTCCAGGGGGTGGCAGTGGGGAGAGTGGGGGGGGGGGGCACACTCCTCTAGGATTGGCTGGTTTAAAAATGCCAGCCAATCATCCATCAAGTAGAATTGCACAAAGGTTTTTATGCCTCCTAGGAGAGTGATTTTAGAACTGCAACGGGCCATTTTTCATTTCATCTGGGGCTCCAAATGGGAAAGATTGTGCAGAGACATTATGAAGAGACCAAAGGAAAAAGGAGGAAAAGGAGTCCCAGATCTGTATTTGCTTTTAGGCAGCCATTATACTAGCATTCATCTTTAGCAAGCTCTGAACTTTTCCAGCAACCACAAAACAAATATGAGCAAATTCTGGTTAGACTCCTATTTAAGAAAATTGAAATTAATAAAAAGTGATTTTAAAACCCCCGTTGCTTTTAACCTCCCACCGGCTTACGCTTTTATACAGAAATTTTTACAACATTTTAAACTGGAAGGAGAGGAGAGCAGGATTTTAACCAACCATCGTTTTATTATCTCTGTTGTGCAGGACCGGGAACCAGTGGCTCCAGTGCGCGGCCTCCTGTATGGAGACGCCACCACGGTTTGGCGCAACGTGAGCCATCCCGTCCTTCCAAACAGACTCCAGGACCTGTCATGGATGGTGGCTCATGGGATCCTGCCGGTCAGAGCCGTCATGCACTCCCGCCGCATGTTACCGACCGCCATCTGCCCCCGACCCGGTTGTGGCGCGCCGGAGTCGGTGAGGCACCTGCTGTGGGAGTGGAGCGCTGCTGTGGACCTGTGGGCAAAGGCCGGCTCCTTGCAATTCCCACACTTGCCAGCAAGGGAGGTCCTTGAACCGCACCGCAGCTAGTGCTGTACGGGGTGAGCTACCGGACATTTGAAAAAAAGGACTTTGCGGAAATGTGGCTCACCCTCGCCACCATCAAAGACGCCATATGGACCTCCAGAAACTTGCTGGTAAGCAGGCGCAGGCAGATCCCCCCCGTGGCTGTGATCCGGATGGCGGCAGCAAGAAGAGGAACATCCGCAGCTGCAGGTGGCGCGCCAAGGATACAGCCACAACGGAGAATCGCCTGCGCCTCCGTGGACGGAGGAGCCGGCGCCCCACAGACGGAGGTCCCAGCAGCGGCGGCCTGGCTCTCCGGGTGAGGCAGGAGGGAAGGAGCTTCAGGGCGGGGATCCCCTCTGAGCACCAGCGATGTTTGGAAGAACTGGATGGCTCCGAACTTCGTAGGGAGTCACCCCGGTCCTGCTCAACTTTTAACCATACAGAGACCTTGTTATTTATATCCTTGTTCTTAGCTTCTTTTAGTTTAATTTAATCAATGAATTGTATTTATTAAAAGAAAAGTAAGAAAAGGTTTCTGTATAACTGCAAAATGCCATGTTTTTAAAATGTACCAAGTAGCCTATCAATAAATCTTTTCGAAAGAAAAAAAAGAATTGCACAAAGGTATTTCAGCTTCCCAAGCTGCATTTTCTTTCAGACATTTTAGATATGCTCTACAAAAAAATAAATGAATCAGCTAATTGGCAACATTTTCCACAAATAATTTGGAGTTGAGCTTCAGGGAATCGGTGTGGATCCTCCATGATATGACGTCATTAAGAGGTAAGAAAATAAGCAGAGATATAACAAGAGTCTGTCTCCTGGGAAGAAAATGAGGTTTTCATGATAGCAGGAGGAGCTGCATCGGTTTTAAAGGAAGAGTTGAAGACCTTTCCTAACTTTATTTAGATATGGGCAGAAAATCAAAATATAAAAAGTATGCATCAAGGTTAAGCGGCAAAAATCATGAAAACATAAATTGAAGTCGGTTCAAAACTTGGAAGGAAAAAAAATACTGGGTTATATTTAGTCGACTAAATAAAAACACAAAAGTTTGAATATGAAAGCTTGAAGCGGTCTTTTTTTTTAAATCAAGAAAATAATTTCCAAAGAGAACGATTCAGAAATATTTAACCACTATATAAGATAAGCAAGAAAACTTAAACGAAAAGAGCTTTTCTTGTAGAACACATTACATTTTTGTGATTTTATCCCACTGATGACTCGTCTCGCTCCATCTGTAGCTCATCTTCATGCTGCTCCTTTACAGAGCCAGAAACTGAAGCAGCCACTGAGCAAAAAGGAGAGCAGGAAGCAGAAAGGTCCTGGTCAGACCTCGCCGGTCAGTGTGAACTCATGATACGAGGAAAACATTTATCTACTCACAGAGTTGATACCTCTGTCTTTCACCTCTGGGCTCGTCTCGAACTCAAACAGAGCTGAGGAGAAGGGAGGAACATATCACTGCATGTTGCGGATTCGCAGAAGACACACACACACAACAAAAAAATAAATCATGTACATGCTAATTATCTCAAAAGCACAAATTAAATGTTCCAGGTAAAACACTAAACTGTAATGAACAGCTCAGAAAATAATTGACAGCGAGTGCTTAAGGAAAGCAGAAATGATCTGAGGCATGTCTCGACTGCAGGGATATTTTCCAGGTACTACTCCGATTCTCCAAGGCCCATTTCTTCCCTCTGTTTTCAATTTTACTTTGTGTTTAAAAGGTTTAAATTAAGTTACCAGGGGAGAAATTTACCCTGGAAACAAACCCCGGTAGGTAGGATCTGCTCGGGTCTGTTTTACATTTGCAAGGATGTTTTTGGGCAAAGTTGGGTCAAGGAAAAGTCTCCAATGAGACCAAGCAGCGCATTCCAGCCTTGAATAGTCAAAGAGCAACATTTATTAGTTTGCGTGAGATATATTCTACTTATTATTAACCAGGTGTGAGTTACCAAAGAGTTTGCGCAGCCTGGAGACACAGGAGACGAAGCCATGGAAGGACAGGTGAGGCTCTCCGCCCACAAAGCGCTCAGAAAGGAGCTGGACTACCTTGCTGTCACACGTCATTCCTGGCAAACAAAAAGGACAAGCAGAGGTGCAAATTCAGCAGCAGTCTGAGTGTTGGGGTGCGTGTTGTTGTCGTTTGGCGTTCCCGTTCATACCGATGGCTTCTAGTGCCAAGCTGAGCTCGAAGGGGCTGATGCTTCCAGAAGAGTCCTCATCAAACTGAACAAAGATGGACTGAAGAGGAAAAGAAACATTAGCGACAGGAACACCACCTTCTTTGTCCTTCTTAAGTAATGACTCTTGAGGTGTGAGCTTCACCTGCAGAGTGCGCAGATCAGCCAGCACGGTCTCTGCTTGCTCACGGCTGAGAGTGGAGCGCCCATTGGTCTGCCAACGGAGTTAAGACGACAGCAGGAGGTGAAGTTATGAGGACAGAGACAATTTGTGCGGTTGAGTGGACCATCAGTGGCACAGGAATACAAAAAGACAGGAAGAGTGAGTGGAGGACAAAAGGATACGTCCTCTCCGAAGATGATCTGTCTGCACGTCTCCAGAGGCAGATGGCAACTTTTGTCAAACACTGTTTTTGGGACAGAAAGACGGGACAGTGGTGAAAGAAGACGACATGTGTCTATACTTCACATTCACAAACCAAGATACGTTTATTTTTGCCTCACTATAGCAACAAGCCACTGTCTAGACGGATGACCTCTGATTCCACTCTTCATGTCATATTGCTACTTTGGCTCCATCTAGTGGCTAAAAAGAGCTACAGCAGCCTCCTTTGTCTGCCGACAATGACAATACCGCATTAAATCACAGATCAAACCTGAGTTGATCAGCTTCATGATCTCTTGAGCGTTCAGCCTGTCATCCTGCAGGAGGAAAAACAAAAATCACAGTAAAACCCAAAACTTTTGTAATATATTGCTGAGGTCATGAAGGGGAGTAACTCTTACTGGGCCGGCCTTCTCATCAAAAGTCTTCTCAACTTTGGTTTGGTCCTCCGGGAGGAGAGGAGCGGCCATAACCTGAGAGAAAGGCACAGTTTAACCCAATCGGTCAGGAGGAATCTCTTGAAGCTGAGTGTGTGTAAACTCACTGGTAGGTAGTCAGAAGAGCAGGTGAAGTCCTGAACCCTGGACATGAAAGAAAACAGCAGATTTCCAGTGAATCTCTTTACAGCCGTTCTTTATTTGAAACTCACTTCACACTGCAAGATTTTGTGCAAGAGTCCGACATATTAATTTGGCTTTAGCTTGTTCAATGAACCGTGTAGTCGCTGATGGTCCTCTGCCTGACCAGGTCTTCATGGTGTGTCCAAGTCACTACTGTCCCAGCTGGGTTGTGTGACCAACTTTATGACATTGACGGAAACAAAGGTGGAAGAGCTCAAGTCGCTCAAGTAAAGTGCCAAATCGCTTTCAGGACAAATTTTTACCCAACAAGCACTTTGTGTAATCTGAAGGCTGTATTACACGTTTTCACAGTGTACGGGTTTGTCTATACTTGCATAATTTTCCAGAATAAGTTTTTCTTGCTGGGAGAAGCTGGTGCTTTTCCCATTCGTCATAAAACAAAACTCTGGCTACAAGCTAGCTGCATTGTCTTTTCTGCCAAATATCTTGCATCTTTTTCACTCTCTTTTAATTCACAGGTGTTTTATTTAAACAGAAATGGTGACAGTCTGTTGTAAGGTATTATAATTTAAGTCCTGAACACATGTTGTAGTTTAATGCACACTTCTGATAATAAATCCCATAAACTAAGGTGGTTTAGAATAAAGGTACTGAGTCTAGAGTCGGCTGTGAAGTTGCTCTGAGTTACCAAGCCTTATGAGACATATAAAGCTTATTGAGAGCTTTAGCTTACAAGAGAATCTGTCCATCAGTTTTCTACACCAAAGTAATCCTAGCAGAATAGTGGCAAGGATTCTCCTATAACCAATAGGTACATCCTGGATATGTGTCCAGTTGTTTACAGGACAGCACAAAGGACAGACAAAAAAAAATAAGATTCTTCAGCTCACCCAAGAGTGTTTCTTATTTTGGAGAAAATGCGAATGAAGAACTCTCCCGGCTGGTTGGGCCGAAAAGTGGATTCGACGATGACGTAGTGACCCGGATCCAGACGCAGTTTCCTCCAGACGCCCCTGTGGAGGAAAGTTGGTTCCAGATCCAAATCAAGAGGCATTTTGTGAACAGTATGGTGTAAAAGTTTTAAGTCAGCCATAATTAGTTTAAAGTAGCAGCAAATGTTTAGAGAAGGATCATCAGAAAACTTTAAAAAGTGTAAAAAGCTTCTAGCAGTGTCCATTTTTTTCTTTCTCATGCAAGCCAATGATCTTCCAAACAAGCCTAATTGACTGAATCTTCAGCTACTTCTGTATGTAGAAGTTGTGATATGGCAAAAGTCTTTTCTCCTTGCTTTTGTACACTGAAGTTTCAATAAAGGTCTGCTCCAGATTTTCAGACTAAAGGAAAACACTCTCACCTCTGGGCCTTGTATGTCCCAGAACGACCCACCGGACGGGTTTTCATGAAGAAGTTGCGGTCCAGGCAGGCACCTTGCAGCTACGAAAAGAAACAGACAAATGCAATTAAAACTTTATGGAAATATGAAATGACCTGAATATTATGTAAAGCAGATTGTTTATAACTTACCTCAGGAGGAACCTGAGAAAAAGAACGGTAACAGATGAGTTTACGGGAAAACATGAGCTCGGATGTCCTGGATGTGACGGACTCGTTTAGTTCTGACCTTGTAGACGTGGAAAGCGATGTACAGGAAGTTGATCTTGTCATTCTGCCGGCGGTTTTTCTGCAGCAGCTCCACCAGCACCGTGCAGTGCTTCTTTTTCTGCTTCTGCGTCTTGGCTTTGTTCTTCTCTTTCAGAACCTCCTCGCCCTTGTCGATCTCATCCTCGTCATTGTCGTCCTCCTCTTCTTCCTCGTCGTCGTCTTCCTGGTCCTGCTCTCTGAGCACCAACTCGAACTGGGGATTCTTCCAGAAGGACTCTGGCGTGAAATTAAAGAGAAAAGCAGCAGAGCTGCCGTGGGTGTGAACGGACGAAGGCCGAGAGCTGACCACACGTACTGTTGTATTTGCGGCTGCCGCCAGCGGAGCTTCCTGGTACCCAGGAGCCTTTGTGTTCGCTGATGGTCCAGGTGGGCTGGCCGGTGGATGTGTCTCCGTCCTCCAGAGAGTCTGGACTCACACTGCAGAGCTCCACAACGTTGAACATCGTGCTGAAGTCACCGGCGCTGATCCTGAAACAGGAGTTACAAACGGATCACCTGCCGCTCCCATGGGTTAGAGTTTAGCCTCTCCTCCATACCAGAACTCCCCGTCTTCTTCCAGTTTGAGCTTGAGCCGCTGCTTCTCCGACTGCTCCGTGTCCTCCCACTCCTTGCACCTGCAGCAATGAACACATGCAGAGGAGAAACTCAGGCTGTGCAAACATCAAATGACCTGCTCCTCCCCGATTTGTCTCTTGCTCACTTGTCACTCCAGGAGCCGCAAAACTCAACAAAACCCCACGGGTTCCTCAGCTTCAGCAGCAAAACCTCCTCCGATCCTTTTGCTACCTAAAACATTAACAGGACAAGGAGGAATAAATGAAATCCAAATGCTTCACTGCAAAAACACACATTCTTACTTGATCTTTTTGTCTAGTTTCTAGTTCAAATATCTCAGTACACTTGAAATAAAATGGAAAGGTTACTTTTCAGCAACATATAGGAGCTTTAAGTAATTAATTCCTTATTATTGATTTAAAAAAGTACTAGTTCCACTGACATTATTTCACTTATAACAAAACATTTTCCCCTTTTAATAAGAGAAATGATCTACATGTGGAGCTATTACTTTTTCATCAATGTTAAGGAATTATTTACTTAGAAAAAGCTCCTATATCGTGATATAAAGTTACTTGGGAGTTAGTTCTAAGATATTTGCTCTAGAAACTAGAAAATGTTTTATTTTTGCAATGTTTCGAGAAGTCACATCAATGATAAAAATAGAAAAGAAATGATCTTTGAGGATGTGAGATAACCAGAATTCAGGTTAAGATGATTGCAATTGAATGATGGGAACAAATTTAAACTGAAGTTCCTGTTGAAGATCATCATATAAAGTGCAATTCACAGATAAATAGAAAAAGTTCATGTTCCCTCAGTGGTAAATGCATCTTATAATCAGAATATCTAAAAAATAGACTTTAATATAAGCAATTATCTATTTTATCGTTCCATTTTTTTTGTCAGTTTTTACAAATGTGGAAAGACACTGTTGCCATATTGAAACTCAATTTTTGCATTATTTCTTGTTTTATTGGTCCGATGTAAAATTTTATTAAATAAAATTCAAATTAAACTTTATGTATTCATTAGCTGTGAGTGAAAATAAATCTTTTTTTAACAGCAATAAAAGCTTAAAACATCAGTCTGTGTAATTAATGTCCATCATTCAGTGGAAGGATTTACTGAAATAAATGAACCTTCTTATAATATTCTAATTTATCTGATATGACTGTACAGTCTTTCATTTTGAAAATATGTTAACAACATGTTAAAAGTTCCTTCTTCATAATTTTACAATTTAAACATTTCGGTTCAGAATGAATACTTCAATCAGTGCGAAGTCCGACGATTAAAAGAGGACTTGGAGAAATGTGAAAACTGTGTAGAAGTAAACCCAGGCGGCAGCATGATTCCTGGGTTTTCCTGACCTTGTCAGTGTCCGTGATGGCGTAGGCGTGGCCCTTCACCAGCCCGTCCGCCGTCACCTTACCGACCTCGCTGTAGCTGGAGGCCTGTTAAGGGAGATAAAAGTTTCTCAGCGGGGAAACGTCTTGACTTCCAGCGTCAAACGCTCAGAGTACCTGGATGAAGCAGCTGAGCAGGCTGCCTCTGGACAGAGCGGCGGTCAGGATCCTCCAGAGGACCGGAGGCGTGCGGGATGCGACAGGAAGAGAGTACGCGATGCCTCCTGTGAAGTCCTCCATGCCCTCTGAGATGTTGCCGCCCTTCAGGCTCCCGTAGGACCCCACCAACCTGCAACAGAAGGTGAGGCGTTTATCTGCACCGGCTGTGAGTTTGACTGCTGAAGGGACACACACACACACACACACACACACACACATACACATACACACACACAGACAGAGTGTGTGGGTGATCACAGTCATTACAGCACAGGAACATATGCTGCTAGTGGCAACTGACTTGGCATAGGCCTTCTCCACCAGGGCGCTCCAAAACTCGTTGCGGGTGCGAGAGTGGCTGAAGAGCAGACGGCCTTCGCGCACTGGCAGCCTGTCATCCACAACCACCTCCACCCACTCACCATACTGCCAGAACTGCACAGAGAGAGAGAGAGAAAGCGAGAGAGAGAGAGAGAGAGAGAGAGAGAGAGGGAGAGAGGAGGGGAAGACTGGATGTGATGAGTCAGGAGGAATTACGCAGAGCGTGAACTTTGTGTTCAAAGCCCCGATTTGTACCGCAATATTTTACACATTTAGAAGGTCTATTGGTTAGAAATCTGTCAGAGAAGGACACCTCTTCACTTCATGTTTCTTTGTTTTCATTAAAATATCTGAGAGAACAGTACTGCTGATAGAAAAACTCTGACATTCACTCTGAATTTGCATTTTGCAAAGGCTAACCGACCTTTTTGGGTTAAAGTGCGTCTGAAAAGAACAAAACAGTTTTAAGGCAGTTTTCCCAGTCGCTCTGTATTTGTACATCTTCCCATCTGGTCTGATCAGCTTCCCTGTCATTTCTAATAAACATATATAAATAAATAAAATCACCACAGCATGACGCTGTTATGAACTCATCAAAATGTAATGTTTGTTACTGTGACTGTATTTTTATGACGTCAAGCCATTTGGACTCCCTTGTTGCTGCTATATAAATAAACTTGATTGATTCACTGTGGTAAAAATGGCAAATATAAGTATAATAAGCCTACATGTTTATTTATTTGTTAAGAAAATAAAGGCTTCGGAGTAAAAACAAATTACACATACATTAAAAATCAAAAACATTAAACTGCAAACAGATGGTGCTTTACATATTAATGTTTTAGACAAGATATGTGGATTATCTTTTATGTTGAAAGAAGGATTAATAAAACTAATCAAATTAAAAATATCTAACTTAATGCCTAGATAATGTGAGAAAACATCTGTTCAAAAGCCTTTTTATGTATTTAAAAATTTAGAAAGAGTCAAATTAGCTGTTCAAGACTCAAAATTGAAAGTTTTGCACCAGAGGTTTGACCTGTGACCAGAAAGGAAAATGTTTGTCAAGTCTAGAGTTCAGAGCAGCCGTTCAGTGACAGTTTTATGTCTTTTAACGTGACTCACTACAGACGGGCAGGAAGTGTTTCTGAAAACCCTCGGCAGCTGGGTTCCTTCATGATTTTACCTCCTGTGTTGTGCTGCTTATGTACGATATGAGTGGGCTGAGCACACAGCCTTGTGTAGCACCTGGGCTCATTGTCCAGGTACAAGAGATGTTTTTTTGGGGGGGGGGAGGGCAGGGGTTTATGAATGTTGGGGTCTAAATTGTTTTGTTTTTGGAGGTGCGCCAGTGAGGTGTTCACTGTCTGGGAAAAGTCATCCTGACTCAGTGAATTCAGTTGGTAGTTTTATTAGTGTTGTATTTTTTAGTCTGGATCCAAATCAAAATTTATTATAAATGATAAATAAGACATTCTAAAGGTTCCTAGCCATTGGCTGGTGTCATTCTGACACCATTCTGCACATAAAAACAAAATAATGATACATCTTTTGGTACAGCTTTCTGCTCCTTTTCCTGTCATGGCTGCATTGTTTGTGATATTTTGTGGGTGTCAAGGTGCTAGGTGGGTTTCTGGGAGTAGCTCAGAGCAGGCCTGGACTGGTCTTCAGTGGCTGCTGCTGTGTGTGTGGTCCTGCATGGTGTTGCTCACACTGTTGGGACATAAACCTGTTTGGATGATGAAACTCTGAGGGCAACTCTGTTGGCAAGTCTGAATAAAACAGCAGCAGCAGTGAGATTCGCATTAGGATACATTTCCGGGAACTTCCTGCAGTAACAGACACACACCTGTAAAGTGAGTGTGTGTGAGTGGATTCGTCCCAGGAGGAGCCACTCTGTGCACATCCAGGCTGCTCTCTGCGGGTGAAACAAGCCTCTGTCCTGCTTGTTCAGTCACGCCACATTCTCCCCTCTCCAGGTCCAAAGCTCCGGGGTGAAATCATCGCCCGATCGTCTGCTTGTTTTTGTGAACGCGAGATGTCTACCAAGATTAACTGTATTGATCTGAGCGGGTCGGAGCCTGAGAATGTTGATTTTAATCACAATGTCTAATGAGCTGATAGAGATATGGGTTTATGCTTTTCTCTGATGGTGCGATGGCTCACAGATGAGTTGATACCTGTTCAAAGCTGCTGTTTGGTTCAAAGTGTCAGCAGCCAAATGAGCAGACATCGCATTACGCTTCTCTGAAATTATGGAGCCAAATCTGATAAAAAGTTAATAAATTGAAAAAATCTGGTCCCTGAAGCAAACAAGTGATTTATGTTGTTTATAAATCAAACGTGACTCTGATTCTGCTGATACCGTGCAAAAATATTAACTAATCTCTGATTGTTTACATTTTGTTTCCGTGGAGCTAAACTATCACATAAAGCTTAAACTATTGATCGATGCTGAACGTTATGGTTGCTTTTTACTCTTTTTCTGCCCAGTTTAAGAAAATTCAAGAACTGATTATGATGATCACTTCAAAGGGAGCAAAAACTTTGGTTTACACACCAGTTTCATTAGTGGGATGTCAGGTATTTCATGTTTTCATGTTCATACTCTGAATTACTTAAGTTAAGTTGCATTAATTTTCAGAAAGGTGATTTAAACTCCATAGGTCATGACAGGAATTCAGTTCCAGGTATTTAAAATATTCATTAGAATAAATGTCATCTACTTTTTTTTTATTATTATTTTTACATATTTAAGAAACCATACATTAACTTTACTGCCAAGTAACTCAATCATTTGCCTTTACACAGGTCTGAACATGAGAAACATTCCCTTCTTAATCGCTAGGATTTCATACCAGACCTCACTTTTACAGCTTAAACTCGTCCTGGAATATTTTCTACTATCTTTAAGAGAAATGTTGACCATTCTTTCAGAAGAGTATCAGTGAGGTCAGACACTGATGTTGGACGAGAATGCCAACACTCTGGATTGAGGTCAGAGGGCAGGTGTCTGAGTTTTGACCATTTGTTGTTGTTTATTTATGTTTGTTTGAGTTCTTTATTGTTTTAACTATGTTGTCATGTAGTTTAATCTATTTGCATTTTGTTTATAATTAATTGTTATGCCCTATTCTTTGTGCATTTTACACTTTAACAAATATTTGTTGAAGCCGTCTGCAATATGCTGGATTTTATCCACCTGTGGTCGTGGAAGAAATATTTTTTTTTCTACCAGGGACAGTAAATGATATTTTGATTTTGATCTTCAAAGTAAAAATTGGCTCTTCAGATGTTATTTTTGAACTCCAGTTCAAATCTTATTTTAAATATCCAGGGACGCTGATAATTGTGGAGGATGCTGTTTGAATGGGCTCAGGTAGATACCAATGTTGGCTTAAAAAGTCCAAATCAAACATTTCATCTTCACCTATGAGACTTTTTGTTGTTGTTGTTTCATTTTTCAGAATTTGCCAAAGTCATTTTCCTACATTTAACAGTGATGTGCATTGTAGTTGTACAGTTATGCAAACTGATGCTGACCAATAATGAACTGTAATTCATTTGTCTCTTTTCATGGCTAAATGTGTTTTTAGTGTAACTCAAGGGTCTGACAGTAAAACCATCTGGAGAGATTTCCTTTCCACTAAATCAGTTAAACTTTTGAAAGTAAATCTAGTTATTTCTTGACTTTTGTTTTGTTTCTGTTCTTTATGCTGCCCCTAAATTCAGGATGATGTTTAATAAAACTGCTGTCATCAACTCTATGTGTTAGTGTTGTTGTCGTCTTTAATTAAAAGTTAAACAATTTGCTGATCATTGCTTAAGAATTGTGGTGATAATGTTTTACGTTCTGAACTGAACTGAATGTGTTGCTCATGTCCTCAAATTAAATTGGTTTTATTATTATTAGTATTAGTATCATTATTATCAGTAGTAGTTGTGATTGTTGAAGTTGCATTAGTAGTTATAGTTTAAGTAAATAGAAGTATAAGTTACCTTTATTATTATGTCTGGTGTTTTTTTGTGCTAAATATAATCATTAACATGAATAACTAGACGGAGTAGCTATAGCATCTACTACTGCACTCTGAGTAGTAGTATAGTTTTGTAACAGTAATAAAATCTTTGGTGATTGATTTTATAATTTTCCTTCAGAGTGACTCGGTTCATTTTTCTTAAATTTGACCTGTTTGTCACCAACGCTGGGTTTGAAGCTGAGGATGGGCAACAAAGCAAAAGCAGGAGGTGATTAAAGATGGAGGTTGGGCTGTGAGTCTTAACTCACCCTGAAATGGAAGATCCCTGCGTACGAATCTGACATGCTCTGGTTGGAGGGAACCACCTTAGCAAAGAGCTTCGAATGGACGGTGAGCGCGGAGAGGGCAGCCAGCAGCCAGCAGTCACCTGGTGAATAAAACAAGCACACAGTCCAGTATCAAGCAATGACATCTTTAGACTTCTGGTCTTAGTCTAAGTGAATGCATGTTTTTATATTTTAGGTTTTGTCACATGGTCCTGCAACATCAAGCCACATTCCTCCCCGACAGTAAACATCTGTTCTGTCGCCAGAGATGCTGCAGGAACCGTCTGCATCTGCGCGACTCTCAGAAAACACATCCTGGTTTTGCAAGTTTTAAAGGAAACCACATGGTTGAAGAAGAGGCTGCTGGAGGCGATTGGTCTGTCATGAGATGTATTTACACATGACTGGAGCCCAAACTCTTCATTCCACAAATCCCATGAATGGAAACAATTTGATGTTGTGCAGAAAACAGTTTTATTATTATTAATTGTTTATAGAAAACAGGGCTAATAAAATCATACAAAGGACTGGTCCAGTCCAATAAATACGTCTGTCAACTTCTTCGCCAATAAGCGCAAGCTGCATGTTCTCAAACTGTTTGTCTGTTTTAAGCACATAATTCATGGATTTAAATCCTCCTTGGCGTTATGTAATGCTAGTTTATAAGAAATCCATTGTGATTGGTGCTCTTACCCAGTTGGCCCTGACAGATATCTGTGGTCCCAATGGTGTCCTCCACAAACAAGGCATCTGCACTGATTTCCTTAAGAAAAGCAGCAACAGTAACTGAGATCATGAATGACTCAGTAAGAAGTCAAGACAGACTTTAAAAATGCAAAAATACAGATTCGGGGGGATAAGTAGAAATTTTGGGGAAAAATATTACACCAAATTTAACTGACAAATTTGGGCAAAGTTTTTTAAATGTGAAAAGATCTTGGCAAAACATTAGAAATACACTCTCAATTAATTAGTTAATTAGTTAATTTGTTTAAAACATAAGCTAATTTATGGCAGTCACACCTTGGGTCGCTTCCATTTGATCTCCTTCGCTGGATTTGGATCTTTGGGCATCCCAATGGACTTCTGCTCAGCAGGAAAGGTGGGATCTGCAAACAGCTCCGCATTCTTCAGACACTCCTGCAGCAGAGCGTCGAAGTCCTGGTTCTGGAACTTCACCGGGTTGTCGAGGGAGCCGAGAGGGGCCGCGGCGCCGTCAGAAGCCATGTTGCCTGCAGGAGGAGGGAAACACAACTGGTGAAAGATGCAAACTGAGAGCGGCTGGCATTTAAAGAGAAGCACACTCCCACCGGATCCAAGGAGCGCCTCCCCGGCTCAGTCCAGACCAGAAAGGAATGCAGAGGCCCCGGGGCCCCAGAGGAGCTGCAGTCCCAGTAATGACTCAGTGCCAATGAGGGCTTTGATCTTTCTAATTTGACATCCATCAGCACCTGAGCGGACAGGAAGAAGAGTGTAAAAACAGCGGTCCTACTGTTAAAAGGCGTTTCTTCCAGCTTTCTCCTTAACTCAGCTTTTTTTTTTTTTTTTTCTTGTTTCTGTGTATTATCATCTCCAGGTAGATTCAGCTCAGGGTGTTTCTGTGTGATAATCTACACCCAGATTCCCAGAAAATACAGATACCTGTTTTTTCATGTTTAAAATGTGATCCTTGCAGCTTGAACGCCACACCCACAAATAGAAATAACAATAAAAAACCTTTACTTGAGTATTCAGTGGACAGAGAAACAGCAATCTACAAATTAAATTTGCTGTTTTTATTTCATACTGCACTTTCTAGGGTAATTAGATGCGTGTTTGTGATAAATCGCTTCTTGTTTCTCCTGGGGCGAAATAAGAGGTGACATGTTCTCTTCAAAAGGGGAAAGATGAGAGGATGTGTCATGGAAAACTGGAGCAGAGCGGCATATTGGGGTTCCAGAACAATCATTAGGTGACATCTACATACAAACCAGTTGTTTGGTTGTGATGCCAAAGGGAATAATTGTCTGCTCAGGATGTTAAGAGAGGTGAGGAAAAAAAAGTAATGCAGCCTCATGTCAGTAGAGAGTGGCATCATTCAGTGATGAATGTGAAAACCATGTCGACCTTTCACAACACAGGGTAGAATAGAATAGAAAAAAAGAGGAAAGAACAGGATTAAGAACAGTAATGATGGTATTGTCCATATTAAGGACAATATTATGACATAAAAATAGTGTGCAGTTATCAGAAATATTGTTCTCTCATCCAAGGGATGTGCAACTGAGTAGGATAACTTTATTTTTAAATGTACATAATCTGAATTTGCATTTGTCCATTAAAAATATAGCAGACAATTTACAATATGTGAAAAATAACAACTGTACTGAAAATCAGAGGTGATCAAGACGAGTTGAAATGGCACTTAAAATGACTAAAACTTGAGCAAATGACAGTACAAATACCAGCATGGATTGTTTTCACTGGGAGCAGTGATGGTTATGGAGTCCAACCACTGCTGGGAGGAAGGATCTGCGACAACGCTCCTTTGTGCATTTAGGATGCAGCAGTCTGGATTATTTTACCCAGAATCCTTCTGTATCCCACCAGCTGTTCTAAAAATGATGACAAGGTTATGTCCACATTGTTTTAGCTAAAAACATCAAAGATTTCTAAGATTAAATCCGTTTTGTATGGAAGAATGTAAATCAGCCTTTCACCCTGAGGAAACTCTCCAACTTTTAAAAGACTCACATTAATCTGCTTATTAAAATCACACCATGTTTGATTATTTCACCCCAGGTTTGATTTTTATATTTAATTTCATTTGCATCTGGACTTCAGCTCATATGGATGCAACATTTCAGCAGCTTTAAAAGATCTAAAGACATTTCCAGAGGTGAGTAGTAACCAATTACATTTACTCATCTTATTATTTTCATTTTGGTCTATAAAATACCATGATTTGTACACAGCTTTGTATTTTTGTCTTTCTGATGACAATATTCCAAATATCAAATCAGATATCAGGACTTGAGTCGGTTTTTTTTACCAAATAGTTTTTTTACTAACACTTGAGTTGTTTAGTTTCTTGGATGGCAACTTTTTACTTTTACTCCAGTAAAAGTATGTTGAAGTAGAGCTATTCTGACTCGTGTACACATTTTTTTGTCCTCTTCTCTCCTCTGCAAGTTTCTCTATCGGAGACCAAATAAACAAAACATGTTGCAGTTCCATAAAACAAGCAGCAGGGGGCGATCTTCTCCACCGGCAGGACCTGCGCCATGTGGCAGCTCTTGGTGACATGATTGTGTTTCTGTAAACCAGTCTAACGCGGTACTTGTACTGTCGCTGTTGAATTATTGAATATCTGATTTAAAACAAAATTAAATACAAGATAAATATCATAAACAGACCCTCCGCCCCCTACTTGCACTGCCGTTGAAAACCCAGCACCAACTTTTCATCAAATGTTTTCTCTTGGTTGGAAGATAAATGTGTTATTGCAGAAATGTGTGCTGTATGGATGTATTAAAGGATGATATTGCAACACTATTATCCTTTTTTTTTTTTAGCTAAAACTGACCTAAGTTTTCTTCACGCTAAGAGAAAATGTATCAGGCCTTTAAAAAACTATCTACAGAATATATAGACTTTGTACCAACGCAAAGACAAAAATGCAGTGGTGTACAGATGCACTGTACCCTACTGTAGTTCATCACTGTACTACACATTTTCAGCTAAATGTAATTTGGGAATCACTCTGCTGGTGCTGAAATATTGTTTTCTGTGAGTCAAACCCTGTTTTATCTCCTATTTGTCTTCCATTCACAAAGTAAAGGAAATATACTGTCTTTGTTATGACATCCTGCAACACAAGAATCCACTCACAGTAAAGTATTATATACAATTGACTCTATTTACATAGAGTCAATTCACAAGGTTCTTTACCAAAACAAATCAATCCAATTGAATTACAGACGTACCAATTGATCATCGTCAACCAATGCTGTCAAGTTCAAACTGGTTAAAATGTTTTCTGTCTAGATTCAAACCAGATTCAACTGGTTTGCAGTGAGTGAAGCTGGTTTTTATGTTGGGTTCAGAAAACTCTCCTGCCTAAAAAGTTCATAGGTCACAGTTAAAAACAAGAATGAATACCTCAAATAGTCACATATACTGGACTAATTAGAAAAAGCAACCAGAGTCTAAAGATCAAAACTCGCTTTAAAAGACTTAAAAATCAAACACCTTGGAAGCAAAGCAAAGCAAAAGCAGAACTATGTGCTTAATAAAATACATAATTTGTTTCACCAATAATACCATTTGTCACCTTGCTTTGATCCGCTGCACCAACTCTGCTTCTTAATACACCACTAAACTAGTTACAGGGTGTTTCTGTGGGCGACGTTACAAACACCCAAAAGAAATTTAGAATTAAATTGTCTCCAAGGTAAACAAGAAAGAATCAAATTAGACGTAAAGTTTATTAGAACCAACGACCAAGAAGATGAGTCACATTTATCTTTGATTTATGAGAAACTTCTCCAAAGAAAAGTACAGTGGAGACACTTCCTGCTTTTATCTGACAGCAAAATCAAAACCAGCTGAATCACGTTCCAGTTCCACACTGCAGAGCCAGTCGAATTAGAAAACTGACCAGGCTAACTACCCTACAAAGTTTCAAACAATGTGAAAACATTTTCACTTTCGTTGTGAAAACAGAAAAAGACTCGATGAATTAAAAATGATCACAACTTCAGATAAGCTGCTCTTTTCTACGGTAGATTTTGAGATCAGAATTGCCAAGATTCCTCCAACGTTTGTTCCCTCTTCAGGGAGGGACTATTTCTTTAACTGAAATGTGGATTAAACCTGTGGCCTATCAATCAATTCTGCAATGACACCAGGTGGGAATTTTACTTTGTTTCTTTTGTTTCGATGACATACCATCAATTGAGTCGAAATCCTGTTTTACCATTGCTTTAAAATGTTTCTTTATATCAATCAATCAATCAAATTTTATTTGTATAGCACATTTCAGCAGCAAGGCATTTCAAAGTGCTTTACATCATATCAAAAAAGAAAAAAAGAACCATGATGCAACATAGAATCAACAGTAAAAACAATAAAAACAACAATAAAAACATGACATTTAGTCA